>CAEGAD010043690.1:0-68451 GCA_903067055.1 Poeciliopsis paucimaculata
AGCTGATTTTCAACATCACTGTTTTGTGACTGAGGTGTATATTAAAATAGATATAGAGAGCTTCCTCTGTGGAAACCGTCAGGTTTTTCTGAGAATAATAATCATAATTTGAGTCAGCATGCCAACAAAAATGGCTTTGTCTTACTCTTTATTTTAATTGTATAAAACTTGATTTATTTTTCTTACTGCAAATTGAGATCCAGATACATTTGTGGTGAAATAAATTAGTGATCAGTAGTTTTATTTTAATGCATTTCTTAATTAAATGTTCTTAGATACTGGTCAGATTTCTCATTTCTTTTGGATTAAAAAATATTTTATGATTTTAATATCTTTGTGTAATACTCACATCCCTAATCACACCTCCTGAGTTTGATTGTTGAAGTTGACAGTTTAAATCAATTCATGATGTGCTTCAGCATAAACACAAAACTATATTAACTCTTAAAATTATATATAGGTTTGAAAATAGTATTAGTGCATTTAACTGAGAGAATTGACTCTATATTAAATTCATTGTTTCTCTATTATTTTATTAATTAATAAATTAATGACACACGTGAATATTTATTTCGTAAACTGTCTGGCATCGCTCACTCTCAATAATTGCATTGAGTTTCTAATTTCAGTTTTATTTTTAAAAAGACACTATCAGCTATTCAGCCTTTTTCTTTTTTTTTTTCTTTTTTTTTATCTGGTCAACACTCCATGATCTACGTCAAATGTCCTGACAGCTTGCCTCTGCAAAAAGACATAGAGCAACAGAAATGGGCAATGAAGAAAGAAACCATGTGGAAATATTAAAACCTCTCACAATACCAGATGATGCAGTACTTAATACAGAGGATTTAAAGAGCTTATAAGTCATTTCCACTAGATTTGCTTTCCAGCAATTAACCTGGAGTCCAGACAACACCTTTGAATGCTCAGTTTGTATATTTTTTTATTTATCAGCCTATGCTTTTTTATTTTACTGACGGATTTCCATGATGATTTGCTGTGCTTCTTTTACTCCGGAACAAAAAATAAAGAAATTCAACACCGTGCATCTGTAAAGTATTCACAACGCCTCACTTTTCCAACTTTTGTTATGTTCCAGTTTTATTTTAAATTGCATTGCATTAATCTCTTTCCTAGAAATTCTACACACTACATTCTTTGACATAAGTATTTAATATAATTAGACACATAACTGTCACTTTTGATTAACAGTAAAAAATGAGGTGGCAAAATAATGTGATTAATAGCAAAAGGTTGTAATCGATATTTAATAGATTAAATATCAAATTATTTAAAAAGATTAAAAACAAAGATTCAGAATTTCACAGTTGTTCAGTCCACACAAAAACACTCACAAAACTTGAACCTGAAAAATCTGACAAACCCAAAAACACAACACAACTCTTCTCTTTGGCTTGATTTTGAAATGTTTATAAAGTTACACAGAGCATTTTTCTAAAAGATTTTTGGCAATATTCAAGTTTTTCCCCTAAGTACTTTTTACAACCCTTCCAGCCCCCCCCAAAAACAACAACAAAAAAACCAAACAAAAATAACTTTTTAACTTTAACAAGTTTTATTTCAGCAAAACATATTTGGTGTTTTTTTCTTCTGTGAATACAACATATCACTGGTGATTTTTTACGTTTTTCTTAACTCATTTAAAAGATTATTTCATATTTTACCCATTAAGCCAAACACATTTTTTTGTTTTTATTTGGTCAATCGTGCTCAATACCTTGTTGATCTTCCAAAGCGCTATTGATTCACCTATTTCCTAACATTTCCACTTATGTACTTCAAATGTTGAGCAGTTTCCTAAGCGTTATCATTTCCCAACAGCCTGATATCCTTGGGATCTTTAACCCACCCATCTGCATGCGTATAAAATGCTCTACCAACCAACACACCATCAGATTTGCCTTGATCTCCTCTGGGACAGATTGTGAAGAGACAACTGTAATTGCAAATTTCTTTTATAATTATTCATTTTGCTTTCTATTTGATTTTTCTGTCAGACATTAACTCAGTGCCTTCATGATACTGTTTTTTTTTTTTTTACATATAGTAGTCTTAAAATTATTCTTATTTTCTTATTTTTGCAGGTAATCAGTGAAACAATGATGAAGGTACTGTTTGTGCTGGGATGCCTCCTGTGTCTCACTCTGGCTTATTCAGTAAGTGTGATATTTAAAAAAGACTGAATCCATGTTCTTTTAGTCGGTGCAGCCACTACAGAAGAAATGTAAATATTTTTTTCTTGTCGTTTTTAACAGGATGACTCGGCATCCAGCCGGGAGGAACGCTCAGCTGGTCGTCATTCTCATGGGGTAAGTTTATTGTGCTAATTTTATTAGAGTAGATAAGAACTGTTACCAAACCAGAATCTGTTTCCTGAATCTTGAATAAATCTGACCTGGATTTGTGTTTCAGGGCCGTGGTCCTCCTCATGGCAAACCTGGCCTTCCTTGTATAACTGAGGACGTTCTTCGGCAACTTCTTGTTATTCTGCGCACCAGTACCACCACTACTACTGCTGCTGCAACTACCACAGCAGCTTCTACCACCGCAGGTCCTACTACCGCAGGTCCTACTACCACGCTGGCAGCTACAACATAAAGAATGTTCTCTCCCCTCTAAATTTGTCAAAGAACATCTTCTAGTTCTTCATGCTCTTCCCTCAATAAAGTACAAGTTGAATGCAAATGGTCTCAATGTGTTTATGAATGAAAAGTGAGTTAATTGACTTTTTTCACACCCAATGTGTACATTTTATTGAAGACAAATTTCAAAAGCAAGAGACATTACCAAAGGTGTAACATCCTTAAGGACTGGTGTGGACATGTCCCCACCAACTCTGGCATGAAGGGAACCGCCCCCAACAATATTTCCTGAACCTTTTTTTTCTTTATGTGCCTGCGTCTATGTAACTCGGCAGCAGCTGCACGTTGTATTCAAAGCATTAACAGCCAGGTAATGCTTTTGAAAATTCCTTTGTAAAATGTAAATGGCAAGTCTGCTCAGCAATCGAGTAGATTGGACATCACGTGACTTACTGTGCGTGGCTGTACGCAGGGGCGCTGCCAGGAATCTTGGGCCCACTGACAAAAAATTTAATTAGGTCCCCCCACACAGCTGCTGTTAGAATTTTTTGAGTCTATCTGACGCATCAAAAGCATCATAATTTTAAAGGCTTGCAACGGCCTGACTTTCTTTGGCCCAATACTGATGCTAGCACAATATTTACTGCTTATGAATTTTACATCCAACAGTCTGCATACAGTATGCAAGTAGGTTGCTTACATTTTTTCTATTAGTTTTAGATTACTGAAATGTCTCTCCCCACTACCAACGTAACCAATAGGCAACGTGCAAAAATATACATGAAGCAGTCCAGAACATAGCACAGCATCTTCTCAAAAATCCTATGTAGTTGAATTTTATTCAAGCTGCAGTACATAACTTTGATAAAAAATATCTTTCCCATATATGTTAAAGCTGACACCATGTTGTGACAGTTTGTTATGAACCATATCATCTGTGAAAACAATCAATCTCTTCCACCTCCTCCTTGAGCTACTATTACTGGCTAAAGTAATGCAACGTTTCAACCAAAACAACCAATCAGATCCAGTAAGAGGGTCTTAGTGCATTTAATAAATCTCATTCACTCACTGCTAAATGTGCTGATGGTGGAGAAACAAAATATCATTACAGGAAAATCGTTTATCTGCCGTCACTGGTAGCTATGCTAACTGCAGCATAGCACAGAGCGAGGGGAGGAAGAATGAGCAGCACCACATGAGATTGTGATTGACAGCATAGAAAGTGTCCTGCCAATGACTGGTTGTTTCAAGCACTTTGAGAAAGTAGAGAAAATAGATTTTTCACAGATTATCTCTCATACCATACTATCACAACATAATGACAGTTTTCAACAAATATGTGAAAAAAAATATATAGAAAAGTTAAATACTGCAGCCTTAATTTGAGGAGAGGATAAGTCAGGAGGGAGGTAGGCTAAAGCTGCTGCTGACTGACTCATCTGTTGTTAAGTGGTAAAAGGTACAAGGGACAAGTTAATATATTGGTAATATATTACCAAATATATACTAAAGTATTTGGTAATATATTAGCAACTAGTCTGTAGCTAAGCTAACTCTGCTAAATGGTTGATAATCTCACACAGTCTACCAACCTCTCTTGGATAAAAACTGGGTTATTAATTGACACTCTTGGCTTTTTCTCTCTCCCTCTCTCTATGTTTTTTTTTATTTTTAATTTTTTGAAAACCTGACTTTATTGTGTTTCTTAGCTGCAGAGTAACTACCACAGTAGTTTGTGTTTTCCACTGTCTGCTGCTGAACACCGTCATCGTCTAGAGCTCCAAGCAGGAACAAAACATTTCATGCATATCCAGGGGGATGTTTGGGGAAAATATGTATGTGTGTTTTTTACTGCTAAAAACATTCTTCGAAACTATAATTGTCAATTACAATTAATTTTGTAATTGACAGAACCCTATTTTTAAAATTTTTTATTTCTTCTCATTTATTCTAAAAAGAATAAATAAATAACTTGTGGAGGTCCCCCTGTTGGTCAGAGACCCTTAGAATTGTCATAACATTCCCGTCCCCCCCTTATACAGCTCCTCTGTTCATGGTAACTAGGAAGAAACTGTTTCAGAAAGCCAATCAGACATCTGGGATTACAGATTAAGCCCTAATCCCCCCTCCTGAGTTTGATGGGTGAATTTGACAGTTTAAATAAATGATGTGTTTCAGCACAAAAACATACATTTATTAAAATATAAATATATAAAAATAATTCTAGATTTCAGAATAAATCAGTGCATTCAACTTCCAGATATACATAAACCTTTATCAATATTGATTACTAAAGATAGGTCAAGTTCTTCAACATAATTTTGCTATTACTCTTACAATAAGCATGCATGTCTGGATGGTGAATTGCAAAATACAATGAATGACACCATAGCAAAAGTTTGCACTGAACATGTTTATTTTTATTCAACACTTGGTGAAGAATATTTGTCCAATTGTTGAGTGAATAGAAGCCATCTGGTTAAAACAGCAGCCACTGAACCTGAAATGAGATGAAATAATAATACTGTTATAGATTCTCTGTAAACCTCAACAACTTGATAAAAACAGTTAAATATCAATGACTATTTACAGCAGTATTGTCAAAAAACAGTTTTTCTGTGTTTTTCACTCACTTGATCATTATTGATTGAGTAGTTGTCGGATCAGGGCCAGGATCTGGGCCAGAGTCAATGAAGCTGTAGTTGTTGCTGTGGTCGTAGTCGTGGTGGTCTTTAAGGAAATTAAGGGAGATTACAAGTAGCAGAGGACTTTTTCAATACTAATACAGTAACTTATGCTCAGGTTTAATCTAAAGGTTAGGCAGAGAGGACACTCACCTCATCTGAGTCAGAACCAGAGTTTGAACGAGCAAAACGCTGGTGCTCCATCTGCACAAGGTTTGACATTACATGCAGTAAACATTTTCACAATAATAGTAATAAGATCTACATACAGGATATGTTCACTGATATCTTATTAAACATGATAATATTATACTTACAGGCTCAGCCACAATGAGGCTCAGGAGGCATCCAAGAACAAGTGCTACCTTCAGCATGGTTGCAGTGATTTTACCTGTTAGAACAGAAGATCAAAATAACTTTCTGAACAACTTGTTCAAGAACAAGTTAGTAGAATATAGCATTGAAGAAATTCACTGTATAAAAACCAAAACCATAATCTAAATAAGTCAAGAAGTCATCACACCTTCAGTAGGTTTTCTCAGAGACAACAGAAGAGGCTGTAGTGTTGCTCTTTGGATGTTGACCTTCTCTTTTATACCTTTACAGATGTAGAAATGTTGTGAAAGTGTGATTGCAATTTCCCTATGCTTCAAAGTGTGGCTGATAATTAGTGATTTTAAATTAAATTGTAGACAAATATCACTAATAACATTCAGGTTTACATGCATTTGAGCGTCTAATTAAAATTGTGAAAACCTGTTGAAAGAACCGGTGATTACAACAGTTACAGCTTATTGTTGGTTCACCGCTAGAGACACAGGAGCTGATTTTCAACATCACTAAGTTTTGTGACTGAGGTGTCACAAAACACCTCCGTTTTTTCAGTATTCTCAGTATTCCTCTGGATCCTCTCCGCTGGAGAGGAAAATACTTCCTCTCTGGATACTGCCAAGTGTTAATGAGAGAAATAATCATAACACAGAGTGACTTGTCAAAAAACCATTGTCTTACTCTTTCTTTTCCTTTGTTTGTTTTTGAATAGTCAAACTATTCTTTGAGGTTTAGTTTAGACTAGTTTAGGTAGAATTTTATTAATCCCCCCAAAAAGTTCCTCTGAGCAGTTCAATTTCCAGCATCATTAGTATAATTTATCTCATTATAAATTACATTGTAGAAAAACAGCCCAATGTTGAATAATTAAAAATACTATGGGGACGCTTTTCATCACCAAGGCCAGGGAAGCAGGTCATCTTTACTTGTAAAATATTTTGAAAACTGCCTATTTTCTTTCTTTCTCTCCACCATCATGTTCTATATGTGTTGGTTAAGTTAAATAAAATCACAAGAAATTACATTAAAATAACTAGGTTTAGTGACTTTCAACAAAAAGTCCAAGGAGTTTAATTATATTAGCAAGGCACTTTATTGTTACCATGTTGTTTTGTTCTTGTTTCAGAAGAAGTTTGCTCAGGAATAAAATGAAATGACATTAAATAATGTCTTTTATCATGCAATGTGTAATTCAAATAGGAACAAAAGCTTTAAAATATACATCTTCTTTAATTTTATGATTGCACGTTGTTGAGCTACATCTGTGGAACAACAAGAAATAAATATAATTTTAAGGTTCTCATGAAAGTGCAACCATCCAACGTTGGTTGGTTTGGTGTGTTTAAATTCAAGGATGTTTTAAGCATCAAGAGAACAGATGGACATATTACGATGAACATAAGTTGCAAAGTACAAAAGTCACATTTAAATAAGTCATTCATAAAGTAGTAATAAGATTGGTTGTACATGTGTTAAAACTTAGTGTACATAAGAGGTATATTGATTGAATTTGAACAGTGCTGTTCTAGAAGTAAACAAAGCAGTGCTTAACAGTTTTGTACTTACAGTTGCATGGGCACTGATGCAAAGAATAATTATCAGAAAACACACCGTCCTGGACTTCATGCTGTCTTCATCTCCGTATCACAGTCGGGCTCGAGAATAAAAAGTTTAATGATGAATAAAAGATCACGCTCATCAACTCAGTCTGCATATGAGTGCCTTAAGAAACCCTTTTAGCTTGATTCTAGTCAGACGAATCATGCAAAGCCCTTTACACCAAAATATTTTGCCTTGCTCAGAGGCACATCAACATGTGGCAGGAGGAGGCTGGAATTGACCCCACAGCTTTCTAGTTGAAAGAAAATATTCTACACATTCAGGTCGAGTCAAGTTTAACCCAAAGGCAAAAGCCCTTATACGTTTTATACACCCATGCATTATTTTACATACTTCAAACCATAAACCTGTGTAGGCAATTTAAAAACTCTGACTTTACTTTAGGGGACAAAGATATGTCATGACAGATATTATTACGCCAGGGTAATGAGAGAGAAAAATTCCCAGAAACATTTGCAACAGTGTGTCATATTTATTACCTACAATAGAAAAAAAAATATAGACTAAGTCCACCATGTGTACATTCATAAACAAGATAATTATAATGTTAGGAAAGAACAGAGCAAATACTGTTTTCAGGGAGCACTAAGCAACAAACACAACTGTTTCGCAAGTATGGAGTCGTCATGAAAGAAATGAGCGGCTCCGGAATTTAAGGGAAGAAACTAAGAAGCCTTCTTTGATAAAAAAAAAAAAGAAAAAAGAAAAAAGTTTCTGTTATGCAAACATTAAATGTTCAAATCTGAAACATTTTTTTGGACATGGATTTTATCTGCCTGTGTTTGTGCACATTCTCACACATCCACTCAGATACATGTGGATGTGGAAATTTAATCTTATAAAAACCCAGCCCAACCCTAAAGCCGAAACTGTGTTCACACCTCTGTTGGTTTTGCTTGAGGCTGACCGCAGCACATCAGAGATGAGGTAACACCTGTGAAGTTGGCGGGCGATGTCGACACAGTTGAGCTGTTTAAAAGCTAATAGGGTTTCTTAAGGCACTCATATGCAGACTGAGTTGATGAGCGTGATCTTTTATTCATCATTAAACTTTTTATTCTCGAGCTCGACTGTGACACGGAGACGAAGACAGCATGAAGTCCAGGACGGTGTGTTTTCTGATGATTATTCTTTGCATCAGTGCCCATGCAACTGTAAGTACAAAACTGTTAAGCACTGCTTTGTTTACTTGAAGTTGTGTAAATTATTGAACATTTTTCTGTTAAATGCTAAAGTGAAATAATTCTTCTCTTTGTGAATTTTGAAGAGGTGCCATGGTAAACACGGTTCTAGCAGTGAGTCGGACAGTGAAGAGGTAATTAATATCAATGGAAGTAACTTTTTATTTTGATCATTTTCAGCATCAGTATTGTCTAAATTTCTTTCGTATTTTTTTTTTGTTTGTTTGTTTTTGCTCCAGGTGAACTCAATAAACCTGCCTTCACTTATTTGCACTTTGTTTCCGACTCTGTGTTCACAAAAGACTACGACAACAACAACCGCCACAATGACAACAACAACAACAACAAAGGCAAGCACGGCTCCAGTCGTGTCCCCCCGAGGAGACAACCGCTAAAATGAATCCAACATGAGGAATATTTAGCAAGATGGGAAGAATTTATTTACTTTGATTTGCAATAAGAGCCATAAAATGGTTTGTTTTGGTGAGACCATTGGCAAAACCAGAATCGACAAAAAACACCATATGGAGACTGGTCCCACCAAAGAGTAGACTCTATCAACACACCAGTGTAACATCCACTCAGTAAACTCACACAGACAAGCCTGAATGCTGACTGCTTAAGGAAAGGGATGAGCGTAAGCTGCTAAAAGCCAGACTCTGCCAAGTCTGTCGTACTGCGCTCCTGAATCACCCTCCTTTGATTCATTCTTCTGCACTGCTGATTCCAAAGACTTTGACTGAAATATATGATGTTTTTTTTCTAATCAATTACTTTGTGTTTGATGTAATTTGATGTCCCTAAACACTGTATTATCAAAAATTCTGATTTTGAATGTACTTTTTCTCTATATTTTTTTTTTATCTTCATCATTTTTCTGAACTCATATATTTTTTTTCCTAATTATGACTGTGTACTGACTGATCTTTTGTGTGCTGCAGGTGAAGTGTTATGGTTCTAATAAAATCAAATAAAATGAACAAGATATTTGCGAAGATAAAATTTAGTCATGGTTTTTATATGAGAATGTTATATCCTTTGACAGCTCACTTATTTTTCTCAATGATCTCACTGACTACAAGTTTAAGAAGCTCCATGCTCCCATAGCATAGTTTCTGCTACTATGCTATGGGAGCCAGATCAACAGCAAATGGCATTTTCCAGAGATTTACAGAATCACATGCAGTTTCTGATCATACACCCTCAGCCAATTACACAGTTTCCCCTTTCCAATCAAAGCAAAAATGCTAAAAACAAAACACACTAGAAGATCATAGGAGTCTGACATGATTCACCAGATAACATTCAACTTTTCATAATGTCCAATGCATCACCACTGTTATATTTTGCCGCTTGTGTTGCCCATTTATTTGTTTGTTTATGTAATTTAAATGAATGTTTCACCGTTGACATAAACAAAAATTTTGAATGAAAAGTATTGTGTAGCCCACCCCTTCTCTAAAAGGTCAGTTCACTAAACCATAAGCAAACATAAGCAGCAAACATCAATCAGCTGTCCATATTAAACACAAAACAGGCAATGCGTATATATAAAATTAATAATACAAAAAGAAAAAAGAAATATCTTTGTAATGACGCAGCACTATACTGTTTCAATATACTTCAAATATAATGATAGACCATTATATTTTATTTTTCTAAAAAGTCAAAATGGATCCACTCTCTTTGGTTTCTTTAGACAGATTTGTTCCATAAACAGAAATACAAATTTCAATTTATTTTGTTTTTTTAAGGGTGAAGAGGTATAATGTGATTCTAATATTAAAATGGCATTAAATATGCACAATTTTTTAGTTTAATGTACAGCGATACTTTAGCTTTTCATCATTTCTACTTCAAAGACATAGATTTAAAACTTTAATGCTTTTGAGTGTACTTGCAATCACTGTATTGGCTCATCCGCACTTTACAGGAATTTGAAAGTCCATACACCTCATAATGAATTTATAATTGGATTTGGATGAGTCAGCCATAATTCATCCTGCTTAAGCAACTTCAGAAAAGCTAACTTTTGTCATGCTTTTTTGCGCATGTCACACATATAACATACATAATTAAGGATAATTGCAGCAGTCAGACAGTGACATCAGCCACACCCACAGGTGTCTTGAGTATCAGGAAGCAACACTGTCTGAACTCTTCACTGGTTGCTTACACGTTTCTACAGACGTTACTCCATCATAATTGAAAGAAAACTTGCAATTCAGTTCATTCAGGAGAATTTGTGTGGTTTCCAGCTCACTGCTTCATTTACAGGAGATAATTAGGTGGATTTTGAGCTTTTCTTTCTGTGCTGTGATTGGTCATTTCAGCTTCTGACAGACACATAAGTGTCTGCTCCTGTCCTTTCACTTTCAGTCAATTTATTTGGCTCCATGGTGACATTACT
This sequence comes from Poeciliopsis paucimaculata, assembly GCA_903067055.1. Lineage (NCBI taxonomy): Eukaryota > Metazoa > Chordata > Actinopteri > Cyprinodontiformes > Poeciliidae > Poeciliopsis > Poeciliopsis paucimaculata. Next base: position 10,832 of record CAEGAD010043690.1, read on the forward strand.
CAAACGCTTCCAGTGACTGAAAGGGAAAACCTGAGAGCAATAGTGGCCTCACTTTGTTCGTAAAAATGTTCATCATATTTCTGCTTTCATGTTTGGCTATAATAGTAACTGCAATACCGGTAAGGAATAATAATGATAATAATGAAATGTTAGCTTATTATCAAAAGCTTAATTGAACATGCTATATCTAATTATTTTCTTCAACAGGTTAATCCAAGTACTCATCCTCTGCAGGAGTCACACAAGGGAGTTAATCATGGAAGTCAACCTGTTGATGCCACAATCAGGAAACCCGAGGGTCAGATGGACCCGTCTCTTCCTCACAGCGTGGACCAACCACAGCCTGGAAATCCCCAGCAGCCGGATCAACAGGCCAACAACCAACATTCATTACAGCATTACGCATTGTTTCCACAAGGGGGCAGCCCAGTGATGTTCCCCCTTCCTCAGAGTGTCGCTGGATTTCTACCACCTAACCAGCTGACCCTTACTCAGCAGCCTCTGGTAAGAAATAAGAATGTTTACAATACAGTTTAGATTGAATAAGGTTTCAGATTTTCTGCCTCGTAATTTTAAAACAATAAATCCCAATGGTGTCTGTGTTCTTTCCATTTTTCTAACTAGATTTTTCCATCATATGGATTCATGCCTGTATTCCCCTCACCCTATAGCAATCAGCTGGTAAGATATTATTACCAAACACACAGGTTGTGCCTTCAGCAATATCCCACACATAGTTTAAAGTATTGCATGCGCTCACCATTGATCGAAGTTCAGAAAAAAAATCCCAGCACAACCTACTTTAACTTGAAAGATTCCCCCTGTGGGTGTCTTCAACAGTTTTCAACAGTTTAATGAAAGTTTTTTTTCCCTCTTTCAAGTGCTCTCAAAGGAAAACAGAGACAACCTCAAACTCTCACCAGAGACAGTGTTGTGCAAATACAGACATCTGTCTCTAAACATAATTACTGGTTGATTTACGATGCCGAGACAGCAACTAACATTTTAATGTTGCAAGTGCTGATTATTTAACCTCCTAATTAAGAGTAATGTAGTACTGTTCAGGTCTTTGTGCATACAGTGCACAAGTCATGAACACAAATTAAATATTGCATGCATTTTCTCTCCTGCAAAGTTCCCCCCATATGGATTCCCGAAGGTTTCTGAGTCTCCCCTCCCTCAAACTCCAATAAATCAGCTCACCAATGGTCCTGTGCTGCCAGCAGAAAATGCTGCAGGGGCAGCTGCACCTTCCGTAGCTGCAGCTCAGCAGACACAACAACAGGTACCTTAATTTGACATGACTGATCCCATGGAGTAATAAATACTGACTTTATTGGAAGTTAAAAGTGGAACGTCATGATCAAACTGTCAAACTCTCTTTCACAGAATCCCCCAGTTGTGTACATGCTCCAGCAACCCATGGTAGATATGAATTGGTGTTTTTATGCTTGGATGATGAAACAGCCTTTGTTGCTTCACAATTTTTGCCAGGTCATTTTTCATCTCACATGAGCTGTCATTGCTTTCTAGAATCCCTCACTTGGAGGTCTTAGCTCAGAGGAACTGGAGGTAAATCAGCCAAGATTTTTGTCTGACTCCCAACATGTGCAAACACTTTGTTTCAGTGAACTTGATGATCCCAAATCCTAAAATTGCTTCCCCTTCCATGTGTCTTATATTTTCTATACATTATTCTTTGTTTCAGACGGCTGCAAAACTGAGCCAGATGGGTATGTTTATGCCCACCATGCTTGCGAACCTTCCTGCTGGAGCAGCAGCAGTTCAAGCGCAGAGTCAGGTCGCCGGAATCACAAACCCAGACCAATGGGCTGCCGGACAGACTGCAGGGGCCTCAGCTTCTGGAGCCCAACCATTACAGGGTCTACCTTGCTCTCGATCACAGAGGAATGTTAACAACCCGCCGGCAGGTCTGAAGAGAGGAGTGCCTGAAACTCCCACAGTCTGATCAGCGCATCGACCCAAACTCCGGCTCACACAGAGAAGCCTGGCTTAAAACTGCAGCAGCTACTAAAACTTACTTATGACGATTTAAAATATCAACTGCAAAATAAAGGGCTAGCAATTTATCACTAGGGTGTCTTTCAAATATGCTTAACCATTGTTGGTATTTTTTGCCTTTAGTACGGTGTTTTTATATATAATGTTAAATAAAGAAGACAACCAGAGACTGAATCTCTTTCAATGCTGTCCTGTGTACTACTATTTCATCAATCTGCTTTCATATAGTTTCAGCATTACATCATTTTGTCAGAATGTGATTGGGTGAACACAAATACTACTTCCACGTGTTGCAAAATTCACAAGAAGTCTTCAAAAAAAAGTCGTTCTTTATATGGAGTCCTATATTTGCTCTTGTATCTCCAGGTGTTTTCCTCCTTTTTGAAAAGAAAAGAAAACAAAGGAAAAGAGAAGCAAAGAAGAGAAAAAGAAAGATATTTCTATAACTCCTTCCCTCAGTTAGTAGCAAGCTGTTAATACAGATTGTGCCTGGTGCTTGGCAGAAGGGTGACACATGGTTTTTGCAGGATTTTCTGTAAAAAGTTTTGTCTGTGGAATTAAAAGCCTGGAGCTTTATTAGGAAACTAGATTTCAGAACCTTTCCTGACTTACTAACAACTTGTCTTGTTAGAATCACAAAACTTCTATTTATTTTCCTGGGATGGTACATTATTGACCAATGCAAGGCGGACCCTATTTCCGAAGGACAAAAAGGATAAATGGTCTTACTGGACTCTGTGAGATGTCAAAAGGTTTTCTTATTAGCTAACTCGTCTTTATCAACAACTTTATCGCTGGTGAATTTCCTGTTCTTATGATGCTTTGTCACTAATATTTTCTAACAAACCTGTGAGGCCTAGTTGCATTTTCATTTGGGTGTCTCAAAGTAAATTGAGAAATTCACACCTTCTCAGTTGTTAAATGGTTTACAATGTGCAAACCATGTATTATTTTCCAGTTGTGCTCTACTTGTGTTAGTACTTCATTTAAAATCTCAGTCGAACCCATTAAAAGTTTTGGCTGAAATGAGACAAAATGATGCATTTGTAAGGTATTGTAAATTTAAGTGATCAAGCTAAATACTTCTTGAAACTGGCAGAGCAAATTGCTTCTTGGCTAATGAAAATTGATGTCTCATTTTTGTTATCCCAGTTTCATCTTTTGTCTCATTTTGTGAGCTGAATGTATCATTACACACCTATTTGTTAGTGGATGATAGGGCAATTACCCTCAGTAGGCCTCACCTCGAGTCTTCCTTCAGTTCCAGTCCTGGTTGGTGGTTAAACCTGTGTGGAATTTCATGATCTTCCTGCGGGTCTACCAGTTTGTCCCAGATACTGTGGTCTCCCCCACAGTGTGAACCAAACAAATTAGCTTAATTGGCAAATCAAAATTTACTGTAGGAGTGAATTTCAAAGTGTGTGTTGGTTTGTTTTTAAAATCTCTATGGCGACTGAGCAATGGACCTGTCTGGGATTTCTATAACCTGTTGCCCATTTACCGTCAGTATAATCCTCATCTCTGAATAATCCAAAACAGATACAGTGGACAGATGAACGAGATGTGCATAGATGGGCATGCGCATCTTTATTGAGTGACATGTATGTTGTGGTTGCGTAGACTTGAGCCTGTGGATAAATCAGTCTGATAGAAAACACATATTTTCCTAAATAAACCAAGTGTCAAAGGTCATAGGTTCTAATCCTGGTCTAAGCTCTTGGTGCCTGGAATTTGCTTGTTCTCTCCAAGCATGTGTGAGTTCTCTCTGGGTCATCTGGGTTTTTATAATGTTTAAAGACTCAACAATTTATTTACAATGATTTTCTTTGTAAACATTGTATCATTGTCAACAATTTCCATTAGTTTTTGACCAAAACTGCAGTAATATTTAAGAAGAATAAAAATGTTTACATATTAGAATCATATTATTACATTTGGGGCTTGGGTTTACTGGGTTCTTGCACTTCTGTACCTCATAAATTACACTGCCGAAGGATCATATGTCATAAATGTCTCCTTCAAGCCAAAAATGTGTTAAAGGGGTTTCTCCCAGAGACAGAGCTGTCAGTGATGTGATCATAAAATTAAAACTCTTTGGCTTATGACCAATGCCTGTCAAAAGTTTGCAAGGTCTTTGTTTTGTCAGCAAATAAATAGGAGCAGATCTTCCTCTGCTCATCACACATCTTTCTTCAAGAATTCTTCTGTACTCACAAGTGGACGGACAGGAAAGGTAAATCTCTTAAAATGAAATAGAATTACTGAAGGAATGGTTGCATGATGTCTATATTTTGTTCTTTTAAAAGATCTGCATTGAATGTACTAGCATGGAATAATCCAGAAATAATTGTTTCCACAGCTTAATTCAAAATGAAGCTCATTCTGCTTGCAGCCTGCATCATTGGGATGGCTTTCAGTGCTCCTGTAAGGGAAACTCACTTTTTTTCCTCAAATTTGCATTGTATTTTTGATATTAAAATTTTGCAGCACAAGCAACTAAAAATCCAATTACACAAAGCAATATCTTGTCTTATAAGAATGATTTCCGATAATTTTCTTGCTAATGTCTAAATTACTTTTTTATTTTTTTTTTTAGGATTTTAGCTCAACTATTTTTGATTTGCATGGTAACGAACCTGAATAAATATGTGTATGAATTTTCCACAAAACAGCCTCAGATGTACATGGAGTTTGACCTCCACCATGCCCCTCCTCAGGTAAAAACAACAATGAAAATGTTGTGCAGCAACTGCAGTATAGTTTTTCCTTTCCTTCCAAATGACCCAGTGGTGTGAAGGTTAATATTGTGGATCTATTCTTCACAGGCGGCCCAAGCAATCCCTGCTGGAGCCCCAGTGGGGTCCTTGGAAGTTGTAAGAACAACATGTTTTTGTTTCATTCTTTCAACACACATTTATACCTGGCGATTACTCTTTTATGTGATAATTGTGGCTATTTCCAATTTCAGCTGCTCCCAGTTAACAACCAGAGGCAATATGTTGGAGGACCAGTAAGTGGCATTTTAAAGTTGGATATTAACAGAGCCACATTTGCACTTTGTAGTTAAAATTGTGGAGGAAAAGAAGTCTTGAACAAAAATCTAAGCAAAAGTTTGGTTGTACTTGCATTGCTGTGCTTAACTGCACATATTGATCCCTAAATGAATTTTCTCTGGAAGGTCCAAGGATTCATCAAGCAGGAGATCCACAGGGCAGATGGCACAGACGACGAGATTGTAAGTGCATCTAGTATGTTCCTGACTGAAAGTTGTTGCAGAATGTTTGTCATCGTACTCATCTAATTTCATCTCCGTCTGTTTCAGTACTACCCCTTTGGGTTTGACCAGCCAGCTCCAGCTCCAGCTGCAGCTGCCCCTGCTGCTCCTGTTGCCCCTGCTGCCCCTGCTGCTCCTGTAGCTCCAGTTGCTCCAGTTGCTCCTGTTGTTGTCGTCGCTGCACCCGTAAGAGCTACTTAAGTATTCTACATGGAAAATACATCTGAATAGTTTCATATGTTTTGATAACAGCAGCAGAAGACATATTTAAAGAGATGGAGAGGTGTGCAAGTTCATTCAACGAAATTATTCTAGCTTGGAAAAAATGAGCCCATTTTTGCTGAGCTTTCTAGAAGCATTGGCTCATCCTCCCTACTGACTGGCTCACGACAAGCCTCTGTGATTTCAGGTTGCCAAACCCAGTGATGATGACGAGGAAGACGACTAAAAAGATCTGAGTCAGCAGCAGTTGTGCTCACGTGTGCAGAAAGAGGTACGATACACACAGGCACACACAACTTAAAAAAGAAATCGACAGTTTATTCAATGAACTCTTAATGAAACGTTTGTGTCATAAGTTTTATTTTCACAGCTGACTTAGTTTGTTTGTTTTTTCTTTTAAGATGAGTAAACCAGGAACCAGTGCAGAGGAATAGAAACCAGACAACGATGTTGCTCTTTAAAGCCTCTAACACATTTGGTGCTACACATTATGGACATCATTCCAGTCCAGACGGTGCTTTGTTTTCTTCCTTGACAAAATAAAAAATATATAATGAGACGAAATGCAAATTAGTGGTTTGCTGTGAAATATGATTGTCCTATTTTCCAATATTCCTCTTTGGGATCTTTCTATTGGGAAGCTCAGATAATAAATGAAATGAATGCATAAATCGGTGTCCTTGTGTTGTTTTGTCTTCTACAAATAACTACATATAAGAAAATAAGTAAGTAAAAATATCAATAAGTTCTGAAATCTTTCACTTAAAAAAGGTTTTTGTATGTAACAACCTTGATTTTTCTTTAAGAATTGGCTCGACTGATTGTTTTATATAGTTTGAATAAAACAGAATTTTTCTTTGATGAGATTCATTTTTAGCACGTCTTTGTGCTCAGATCACATTGTAGATATTAAATTGTATCTGGTCACTATTTACTACACTACATAATGCCTCTAAGTTTTAGAAATTTAGAGAATACGGGTGACATAGAGACATATTTTACATTTTTTTGTCTAAACCGGTCTTCTACTCTCATGGTAAACAGCTTGCCTCTCATAAAACCTTCCACTGTAAACCTTCTTCCATAGTTGTATCTCATAAACGTCACAGGTGATTGATAAAATGTCATAAAAGTGCGATTCAGGTTAATAAGGAGGAGGAATGTTAGCTGTCTGTGTTGTAACCATAAATAATATATCTTTGACTTATCTCCGAACAACCGTCAAGTGTTAACACATCTGCTTTATTATGTCTTATAAGAAGACGCAGCTCTGCAGTCAATCAAATTATAACTCCAGAATCAGTATTCTGGAGCATAAATGCCATATAGTAAAACTATCTCTTGGATATTTTACCCCAAACGGGATCAACAAAATGTGGCTTTTTTGACAAAAACAAAAGAAATACAAATAAATCTCTTTAATGTCAACATATAAACAGAGTTCTACAAATATATTACAAATAAAACTTTTGCATAATAACAAAAAAAGCTTCTTCTTGTTTTGTTTCATTTTTCAAAAAATACTCCTAACATTGCGTCTTGTCTCTTTCTACAAACCAAATACACAGAAGAAATAAAACTACACACTAATGCAAATTTATGCAACACTGTTTAAAGTTTGTGTATAAACTAAAGTGCCTGTCAGGCGCAGCTGGAACATGTTGTATCAATCACAATTTGCCATGCAAACTGCAGAGGTTTTATCTCGATTCTGATTTCTTCATTAGTAAGTCCATACCTCATGAGCAACAACTCTGCAAGATCTTACTTATAGTAATTCAAAATCACATGAAAATACATTGATTTCTATAAAACTATGAAATCCAACACTCACTATGGCTGAAAGCAGGTTGAGGTGAGTGAAGGTGCTAATCAAGCTGACTCTACTATTACTCAGATGGTGGATTGGGCCACTGGTCATTTAGTTAAGCTGTGGGCCAGACACCTGATCTGTACTCCCTCATTGGGTGACTTCATTCCCTTCGACTGTAATTAACTGTTTGGTGAAGGGACACCCTATAAAAGTCAAACCTGCTCTTTCTGAGCTACAGCACAATCACCTCATCTTCTGAGTTCAACATCTCATCTTCTCTCTCTGGTTTGTTTTTATTGCAGTGGGTGAGTACATGTATACCTGGCTAACAGAAACCAACCATCCTGAGTGACTTTCATTGGTTTTACAAGGGTAAATGTTGTGTTTTCAGGGCGAAAATGAAAGCAGTCTTCCTGTGCCTATGTTTGGCTGGCACTGCCTGTGCTGTGCCTGTAAGTCTTAGATTTTATTTTAAACAGCGCAAATTTTAAAACTATCACACAAAACGTCCTGCTGTCATTTCTCTAAGTGTTTCTGTTTCTGCATGTAGTTTCAGTACTTGCCGCATTATACAGGATCTAGGGCCCGGGCTCAAGCGACACAGGTAAACATGCATAATGTGTGTTGAGTTTGTTAAACTCATCCTCCTTAGTTTTGTCTTACATGCTTGACGGCATTTTAAGAAAATAAATATCAAAGTTTAATTTTTACCAATAAAAGTTTTTTTCCCCCAACTTTTATGCAGATGAAACCACCTTTCGCCGGTGGTTTCCCACAACCTGGAGGCCCAGGAGTTTATAGTGTGGAATTTGTAGGTCCCGATTTTTTTATGTTATGTTTCCATTTAACTGCAAAAATCAAATTATTACATTTTTACTTACAGCATATTTGTGTATTTTGTGTATTTTACCAAGCTTCCATACATGTTTGGTGCTGGTGCAGCTGGAACAAATCAAGGACAAGTAAGAGTTTTCTTACGTGCATGTAGATATGCTAATCTATGACAACTGCTTTTACTTTTTTTTTAATTATTTTGTTTCAACAGACCTTCCCTCAGTACGGTTTCATCAAGTACTCCATCCCACAGCCTCCTGGCAGACAGAGCGTTGAAGTTGTATGTGCTGATTTGTTACTTTTTATATTACGAGTGGCATGCAGTGCGACTATTAACATTTTTGTGGTTTTGTGGTTTTATGTTTGCAGTTCTACCCTTATGACTTTGCTAAGAACCAGGTAAATATTTTGGGCAACTTAATGAATTCCTACAAACCTAACAATATGTACAGTGCATGATTATAAAAGCAGGTTTGTTTTTGTTTCAGATAATTCAGAACACTGCTCCTATGCCAAATGGGCCCAGTGTGGGAAATGTAATAGATGTTTTTATTATTTGATTTTTCCTATTACTCTCAAAATACATCGTAAACATAAATTTTATGTACTTTTTTTCAGTTACCCCCATTTAGGTTTCCTACTCAAGGATTTCCCCAGCAACCAGTGAATGTGAGAACAGAATATTCGTAATATGCATTCTACAATGTCTCTCCTTATTTTGCTTCACATGTATCCATTTGTTTTTTCTTAGATGCCAGCTTTTGATATCAATGCACAGCCATCGCAGGATCCACTGCAGTATCTACAGCAGGACAAACCTGTGCAAACAAGCCAGGTGACCAAACTATAATTCACTTTACTAATTAATTTTGCACTGTCAATAAATGCTCTCGAAAAATGTCCCAAATATGCATAAAAATAATTGGATGCTATTTTTCTGTGTTTTCAGGCACCTGATAAAGCGTGAATGAGTGAATGACGTCAAACACTGATATTTGGTTATAAAACTGAAGAGTCATCTTGAAGTAACATTTTAGAACATTAGCAAACTGTGTTGATAACCTCTCTAGATACCTGAGAAGACTTTAAATTAATTTTTTAATAACCATAGCTGTTTTAGAATTACTGACTGTGATATGATGTTACACCCAGCATACTGCATTTTCACAGTGTCTATGTTCTTTCCTTTTCTTTTCTCTCTGTTGTTTTCTTTTTACAAATAAAAAGTTTTAAGCAAATCCCTGTGAATACTACTCTTTATTTGGAGAGTTAATCTAAAGACGTCCTTATTTGCATCTGTGTTTTGGCTTTAACACACGTTGAAGTTTTTTTCCCTACACGTTTTACCCATTAAGGGTGCATCATTTTTTGTATTTTGTTGGGATTTATAAAGAAGTCAGAACCTACAAAGTATGGCGTGCGTCTTTATGAGATCACCATAAGGCAATTACAGCTGTTGTTCTTTGGGGGTATCTGTCTACCAGGTTTACATTTCTAAAATCTTAAATCACTGAACAGACATTATAACACACAATAGATCTAAAATATTCCTTTGTAGTTATATTTTGAAATGTAAAAACAGTTGTCCTCCAGGAAAACAAGCCTCCACCCCTTTCTGAAGTTTTTTCAGCATCTTGCTGTGTTTTTTTTATGCCTTGCCCTTTATTATGCCCCTTAGCATCAACGTGACAAACTCCCTGCCCCTGCTTTAGAAAAACATTCCCTCAGGGGTGTTAAGAGTGATAATCAGAATTGGTTTTTAAATGCTTTATTTGTTCAAAGCTTGGGATATTGCTTAATACCCTAATTTTATAGGTTATAACATTATTGATAGGAGAGTACTAGATTACGCCACTTTTAAAATGCTTAAAAATACTCTGCTACTACCCATTAACTACCTGGGGTGATCACTGTCCAGCTGTTCTCTAAAAAAACCTCTGAGGCCATTTTAGATCAAATTGCACACAGGTGAATTTACTGACTTGGTGTTTTCTGAAGTCAACTGGAATTATTTTGGGGGTAGTTACTAGAGTAAAGAGGGCACAATACAAATACTTGCCACATTTGACAGATTTGTGTTTATAAATAAATATTTAAAATCATCACTTCACTGTCCTTATATTTATCAGATACTGTGCTAGTCTAACTGAAGTTTTTGGCTGTGACATGACAAAATGTTGAAAGGTTCAACTGGTGTGAATACTATTGTAGGATTGATTAGGTTAACATATAATACTTAATTAAAAATGTGTCATTCTTATTCACTTTTTTCTATTTAGAGGTTTGAAAACGAAAAATCTGTCGCCAAAAATGATTCTCACTGAAAAGTTTTATTGGAATCTATTGAGAAACTGAAAACAAGTCAAATTTCTGATGAGGAAACAAAGGAAATTTATCAAGTCAAAATCTCGACATGCTCTTAAAAGAATAAAACTACTCTAAACATTGTATACACAACCCAGCAAGAGCACATTTGACAGCTTGTGTGCTGCAGGATATCACACTTAATATAAACAGCTTCAGTGGTTTAGCAGATTTCCCCACAGTGAAATTTTACTGTTATAAAACAGAACACCACCAAGGGAAAAATCCATCAAATAACTGGCCCCCTGGGGACGAAAGCCTGTTGCAACATGGCTTTAAAGCTTACCTCTTAAAACGCACCAACAAAAGAGACAGGCGCCATCCATTCACACTACTACGTCTCTTCTTTACATGTTTTCTTTCCTGGAACATCATAAACATCTGTCAGCAGGGAGAGCGGAAGTGTTAAAAGCTCATTTGAAACACTTTATTATTTACTCAAAGTGGTTCCTCTTCTGTTTAGGAATTAGTTATTGAAACATTAAGTAACATTATTGAATTAAATAATAAAAAAAGAAAAGCAGAGTGGAAAAATTGGTAATCCGATCCTACCCCAGATGTCTCCCTTACACACCCCCAACAATCAAACAGGTAGCATATTCCTGTTAAACATACATATTTACATTATTTCAACTGTGATACTCAGAAATATTGTTCAAAATTATAGATACAATGAACAAAAAATAGAAAAAATATTAGCTTGAGAGCCCTTTTACACATGAGGACATAAAATTTAATTTTATTATGATAATTTAATGTCCCACTTACCATCCTAAACGACAAATCTCTTTCTGAAAACATGCATCAAAAAAGACAAATAATGATATTACATACTATTGCCCCTCTGTGGAGCAAAGCAGAGTTTAATTAGGATGGTGAATTACAAGCATTCCTGTTTGAACAGACAATAAGGTCTTCTTCACCTCATTAAACTCACAAAATAATCTCAGTGTGGAGTCACAGGACCAGAAGGGCTTTGAAGAACTAATGAAGAGATTGTTATCTATCAGAGGAACTCATTATCTCAGCAGATTTCAGTCAAGACTGTCTGGGGTGAAGTTTGACAGATTGCACAGTAAATATTATGGTATCTGATCTGAAACAAAAAAGAAAAGAAAAAAATATGAAGACCTCAAAGCTAAAAAAAAAAAATCTATTTTTCTAAACCGCAAAGGTTTCTTTAACTACTGGGAAAAAACAAACTCCTCAGATGTTGACTATTTCTGTTAAACAAGTGTTTTCATTTAAAACCTGGAAATAAACATGGATTATCATTGAATGTTACTTCAAGAGACCAGCCCTTTGACCAGTGGATTATAAATATGTTAACGTCCGTTAAATAGAAGAGCCAATAGCTTTGCATTTTATGCTTTGCTTACTATTTTGGGATTTGTTTCTGAGTATTTTATTCCTTTCACTACCAAGGCTGGCACCGGTTTTAATTAAGGTTTGGGCATAGACAGACATGTCTTGCAATTTTTAAGGGCTTGTAAACAGTTAAACTGATTACACACCAGTTTCCACAGTTCAGACAGATTTCTTTTTAAATATTGTACTTGTGCAGCAATTTGTGTGACATAAAGTTAGTGTCATTTTATTACAGCCTCACTGCCTGTGAAAATGTGGTAATTGTTCTGATTCTGTCTTATGGATACTTTTGATAACATTGACTAGAACATCCTAACAAAAAAAATCTTGAATCTTCCAGTACATTAAAAATGCTCTAGATTTGTTTGTACTGAGGCAATCATCTATTCATAAAGTTGTACTCTATTACACAGCCATCTGAATGAAGAAGTATTTCATTTCTATATTAAATATTCACAGTGCATCCAGAAAGTATTCATAATGCTATGTTTTTCGCCACATGTTGCTATTCTAAATTGTATAAAATGAATCTCTTTCTTTACAAAAATGTCACCTTATGACAACGTGTGAAAATGACCTTTGCATTTTTTTGCAAGGCTATTAATAATAGAAAACCAAGAGATCCCACACTTTCACAACCTTTCCTTAAAACTTTTTAAATTCACCTTTGGCAGCAACAGTTGCAAGTTGGCTTTTTGATTTTATTTTTAGACTGTGCAGAATTAGTATGCATTCTAGTTTTACAATTAGAAATGTTAGAGCTACATTCTACTTGACTAAAACTAATCTTTTAGATCATACTCTGAAACATCCGTCAAGTAGATGTTGACGTATATCATTTTGATATTTATGAAACTATCAGAAACTTTAGTTTAGTTGTTAGAAGCACAAGTAGAACCAAAGGTTTTGCAAACTGATCGTTTTTATTTTCTAATTTTACATGCTTTTATTTATCTTTTGAATATATTTTTTACCTTTAATTATTTCTTCTGTTGTAGTTTATTTTATGAATGACTCATTGCAAGTTTAAAACCGATTTTAAGCATCTTATTCATTTCATCTCGTTCACCTGATTTTGTCTACTTTCACATTTTGAGTTCTGTTCTCTGTCTTGTAAAGAACTTTATGTTTTCTCTTTGCTTGAGATGAACATTATAAAGAAAGTTGACTTCAGCTTATATTTCTCAGTCAGTCTGTAATGCCCCTGTTTTCTATACGGCATCCCCCTCTTTCTACTTTCTCCATATTTGGTCTTAGGGTAATAAAGAACTTTATGTTTGCTAAGCAAACCTGCACAGCATGTAATTAACAATAATAAGGGCCCCAACCCCACATACCTTTTTTTTTTTTAGTTTTGACATGTAAGAATCTTCAAACACATAGCTATGCATGTTTTAGTGAATGTGATTGGCTATTAGAGGATATAAAGGGCATCCATGGGAGGCATAAAGTAGACTTCATTCCCTCTCTGAGGAGGCACGTGTTAACGTTTTTGCAGTTCCAAGGAAAAAAAAAAAGGTGAGTTGAATTTTTTATCACAGAGCTCATTGTTGACATACTCTTGCAGTTCTGAATTAAACTGCAAATGATCTTCTATCAAGCTATTTCTTAAACATATGTAATGATTCCATTGTTTTAAAGTAAACGAATCAAGAAATGTTCTATATCCTTTTCTACATTTTTCTTTAACAGCCATCACAATGAAGCAGGCTTTAATATTGCTGTGCCTTCTGGTCTCCACCTTTTCTGCCCCTGTAAGTCTCGCCAGTCTCACAGTTTGAAATATACTTATTTAACTCTTAAAGACTGTTGTTCTTCCAGACTAATTAATGTTTCTTCACATCCCCGCATCAAACTGTAGGCACCAGGCAGTGAGAGTAGTGAGGTAAGAGGATTCCTCTAACTCCTTTTTGGTTCCGATTTGGATCCGACTGCTTTGGTTTGTCATAAGCTAGACAGCACGATGGGTGTCTGAGAGGGAGGAATAATTGGCTTTGTTGTAGCTCATGTCTGGAGATGTCTGGTATTGTTCTGTATTTTCAGCAGGCTGCAGCACACGCTAATGAGGCCCTGAGGTTGATGGAAATGTATAGGCTGTACCAGCAGCAGGTGGGGGAAGAAGGGAGACTTATTGACATCCTATTCAAATAAATATCAGTGGTTTGCCAAGTTGTTTAGATAATGTGGCATTAAGCATCAACTTCAAGTGTGAATCCGCTTTTTTTGTTTTTTCAGGGGCTTGCAAATCTCTTCCTTCCAGCTGCTGATGCTCCTGTAAGTTTAATTATATGAAAACTTTGCATAAACAAACAGATATGATTAATAATAAGCTAATGATTAATAAACAATTTTAAATTTTTTTTTGGAAAGGCTAATTCAGCTGTTGCGCCTGCGGTAAGTATGACGACGGGATTCTATCATTTTTATGCCAAGACTTTCCATTTGAAGAGAGAAAACAACATCTCTTTCAGGTGGTTGCTATGCAGGCCCAGCTGGCTCCCGCCCCTGCAGAGGACGACTCAGACGAGGAAAACGAGGTGCGGTTCTAGACTAAGCTTCAAACCAAATATTTTGTGTTCTCAAGCGAGTTTCAACAGTCACTGTGTTCAACATTTTGCTGACTTTACTTTCATGAGTTTGTCAGTCAACAGTTTGGACTTTCAATAGAGACAAATCATAGGTGGAGCTTACAATGTGTTTTTCTCCACTTAGCCACAAAGTGGGACAGTGAGCCAATATAAACATCCAAAAATTTAAATAACTAAACAATTCATTAATTTCATATTCAACCAAGTCTAAAGACTTCTAGGAGTAAATTCATTTTTGTGTAACTTAATGTGTGCAAATCTCATTTATAATAATTTAAACATCTAATGCACATCCCAACATTTTTGAACGTTCCCTTTTACATAAATTTTCCTTTGCTCATTAAGTATTCCCCATATTTATTAAGTATCGTGTGGCCTTCACACTGTATTTTTTTTGTTTGTTTATTTTTTTTTTCTGTAAGGATGGGAACCCCGCTCCTAGAGTTGCAGTCCCTGGTGCTCCTGCTGCTCCTCTGAACTCTGACGAAGAGGAGGAAGCTGAGGAGACGGAGGTTGCTGAGGTTGAGCCAACTGTGGTGGACACGGCACCTGCAGACCCCACAGCAGCCCCGGCAGCAGACCCCGCAGCTGCTGCTGAGCCTGAAGTGGTTGACGTCCCTCCAGATGTTGCACCAGTTGATGGTGTTGTTGTTGCCGTGCCCCCTGTTGACATTGTTCCTGTGGACACAGCTGCTGAGGTGCCTGTCGATGTGGCCGGCCCTGTCGCTACTGATGTTGATGTTGTTGATGTCGCTGCTGTTGATGTCGCTGCAGCCACAGTGGCTACTGAGGTTCTTGCAACACTGTAATTTATCCACCTCTCCCTTTTTTGTGAAGGTGTATTGTATGTTTACAGAAAATTTGAGCTTGAAACACCCCTAGCTTACTTAGTTGTAGGCTTCTTGAATGAACACTGGAAGAAGCCATGACAAAAGAATAAGTAAAGATGTTGCTTGTGCACATCTAGGCCAAAATCTTGATGCGGATTTATCCTCTTTTGACATTTCTTTCCTCTGAAATGTTTTAATAGGTTTACAATTTTTCATCTGTGTCCTCTCAGTGAGTGACAAAAGGTCAGAAAATGTTTTGTTTTTGTTTCTGTTGTCCACCTTTCATTGTTACAAATTAAACAACGAGACATGTTTAATGCAACATGTGTTCTTGCTGAACACATGTTGCCATGTAAACTTTTTATCTGAGTCATGGTGCTATCTTTTCAGACTGAGTGCAATTGTGTCTGGCAATTTTGATTTGGAGTAAAAAATAAATAAATCATGTGGGGCTCCTCAATGTTTAATTTTAGGTGATTTTTAGTCATATGAGGGAAAATGTGTACATTCCTCCATCTCTTACAAGACAAATCCTAATAAAGTGTGATATTTCAGTGTCACCACATGACTACGGTTAATTGATTTCATTATTTCTATTTCAAAAGCTTTTATATAAATTTATTACACAGAGTAATAGCTTTCAAGCTTTTTTTATTTGTTATTTTGATGGTGAGGGCAATAAAAATGATTTTAAATACTGACATTTTAGGCTAAATAATGATGGTAGAGACTGCTAACTTGACAACTGTGAAACTGATACTGACGCCATTCATGTAGAAGCTCAAATAGTCCCAGGAGTAGCAAAAGTGTGGCATAAAAAGTTACACAAGCAGCAAACATGACCACCGTCTGGAGAGGATTGGAGGCACAAGACTGTGAAATTTACAAGGCATGAACAGCAGTTAGACTGTGTGCTTCGATGCACTTCAGTGACTAGAAATGCAGAGCCTCAGCTTATACAATACAAAACCCTTCATTACATGCTCTACACGGGATAAAGGATGTTCCAAATTAGATTCCCGCTTACCAACACATCTACAAACCACATGGGAGAGGCAGTTAGGAGAGACAGGCTCTCTGGCACTATCTTTCCATTTATGGCTTTTGTTCAAAAGTATGTAAAGACTTGTCAAAATGCCTAGTATACAAGGACAAGTACAAGTACACAGTCAAGGGTGTTCCTTACTTTTCCTTCTTGGGGACATCCCAAAAGTAGATTTGGGAATCAATGGATGTCACGCCCTTCTTGTGTTGCATAAACAAAATGCTGAAGAACTTGAAAAAAAAAAAAATTAAAAATGAATATTATTTTTAAAAAAAAAAGACTTTTGTTGTCGCTATGGAGAGAATGTCTGATTTTAGGAAAAACCAGCAGAGAAAATTTAAATTAGTTTGGTCTCCAATAACAAGGAAGCCATCACAGGATCAAGCCCCGGCCTGTCAACCTTTGTCACATGTTTTTTTTTTCCTTCTCTCACGACCCACTTTCCTTTCTGACGACTGTCAAAGAGAAGGCCATGAGAGTCACACAATTTTTCTAAAAAAAAACTAAAAAAAACCTCAACAAAACAAACAAAGAGGAAATATTTTAAAATCACTCTGTCTGAAAGTACTATGGAAATAAATTTGACCTCCTTCGTCTATGATAATTTGCAAACCTAAAATCTCTTTCTGTGTTAAACTGTAAGAGAATTAACGTTCAAATAAGCACTTCAGTTTTCTGATTTAGATACAATATTTACTGAGAATAAGCTGCAAGAATCAGACTTGCCAACAGGGTGAGCCACTCTACCACAGGAAGGCCACCATGTACTCCCAGCTTTTTGCGCTGCCGGAGGTCAGCTTCAATTTTACTCCACCATTCTTATGCATTTAACAGGGGCAGATCTATCTGATCTGAAATCTGTTCTGCCGGTGCCGGTCTAATAGGATCAGGACAGGATATGTCTGAGAATGCTGACCAAGCAGCAGGGGTGTGTGTGTAGGTGTGTGTGTCTGTGCATGAGCTCACTGCAAGACTAAATCCTATGCTATTTCACAAATGGCAGGAAGATTACTGATATTTGCAAATTATAAAAATGAAAACTTGACTGACACAGAAATGGCTTAGGAATCATCCAATCATCTAAATTCATTTTCTCAAAGCTTGACTGACAAGTGAACAAACTAAGATGGTGTCTTTTCTTTTCTCAGCTAACTCTAATCCCCAAATCCTTGTGAGGGTCACTCAGACTCATTGACACTCATTCAGACTTTCAAACTCAGAGGTATCAGTTTTTATCTATGTCTTGACACTAATGATAGTATTATTACATGACTTATCTTTTTTAAGATGGAAGTTACAAAAGGATTAAGAGAAATGGACTTAATAAATTAAGGACTGGAAAAGGTAAGATCAGCTATATTTGACTATATGCTAAATTATTATGGATTACATTAAATGAAACATTTTAGTACAATGAATCTACACTGTACTGGCACAATATTAATGATTTGTCTTTTCTGTTTTGTTTCACGTTATTTTTTGTGGCCATACACAAAATTGAATCAGACAAGATTTTACTGAAATATTGAAGATAGTCATGTATGGTCAGAATCACGACCAATTTATCATCGTAAACATTGGAAAAGAGTAAAATGATACAGACAAAACAATAAACATGCAAATCTTCTGTTTTGTTTTGGGTATTATTTGTGAGTATAGATGTAATCTTGTAATTTGAAGTTCTCTACCGCATAAGTTTGTGAAAGAAACCCATCCTGCTGTTTTGTGCTGCCTAATAAATGTGTTATTAAAAATCCAACAGCAAAACAAGATACAGAGAAGCGTTTGACTGATAAGTCTCAGTGGTTTAAATTACTTTTAGAGAAATCTGAAAACCTGTCGGTCAATGCTTCCAGGAAGAATGCTTTATTTTGGTAACCTGATTTCCAAAACACATGAATTCATAATTCCAGGGTTATGGGAAGAAATTAGCAATGAGGTGCAATCATATCATTTTTCTTCAAACTCCTGCTCGGTGTTCCCATTGTTTGATTGTATTTCACATATTGCTCCTTTAAAGTGCAATCCTTTAAAAGGGAATTAAATTAAAGCCTCTTGAGGATTTTCACATTTTGTTATGGTACAACTGAAAATCTTAATGTACCTCGGGTTTCTAAAAAGCATATTTTCTTCTATACACTCAAAACTAGGTTGAGACTCCTTTTATGAATTACTGAATGAGCAGAGTGGCATGGAGGAGATCCGACTGTGGTTCTGCTGAGATGCAATGGAGGTCCAGGTTGCTTTGATAGTTGTTTGCAGATTTGCCAAACAATGCCAGATCTGCATTGTTTGGTCAGGTGTTATCTCTCATCTTCCTCTTGAAAAAGCTCCAAATCTGGCCACTCTGCTGGCCATTCAAGA
The DNA here is from genome assembly GCA_903067055.1 of Poeciliopsis paucimaculata. NCBI lineage: Eukaryota > Metazoa > Chordata > Actinopteri > Cyprinodontiformes > Poeciliidae > Poeciliopsis > Poeciliopsis paucimaculata. The sequence goes on from CAEGAD010043690.1 coordinate 29,556, forward strand.
AAAGTAACACTGTTATCACTGAACTATTTTTTTTGATATATCTGGCACTATAGGCAGGTCCTTATGGAAAATGAAATCAGAATCTCGGTAAAGCTTGACAGCAGAAGAGACATAAAGTACTCTAACATTTCCGGGCTGCACTGGTTATGTGTGGACCATTGTGGACCAACACTAGCTGATAATATGGCATCCCAAATCATGAATGGCTGTGGAAACTTCCCATTGGACTTCAATCAACATAGATTCTGTGCCTCTCCTCTTCCTGCAGACTCTGGGATCTTTATTTCCAGATAAATGCTAATTTTCAACCCCCAAAAAATAGACACATGAGAGACAGATCTCCGATTTTAAATACTGACCCTTAAGCTGTTGATCTTTACAACCCCTCCTGAACCTCCTGTGTTGCTCCATCTTGTAAAATGTTGTGAAAACACTTTAATGTTTAAGGTTAAAATCTGAAAAAAACAAAACTTCGCTGTGTGAAAGTCATTGTGTTTTTTTTTTTTTTTTTACATATATATGCATTTGGAATGACTTTAAGTCAAAGCTTTGTGAGAAGCTTTAAGCAAACATTTAGATTAATGTAGTATTTATTAAAAGTAGATAGAAGTATTATTTATCAGTCTACAGAGACCGACCTTTATTCTCCCTTAATTTTCCTTTAAGGACTTGCAGCTGTTTAATTTGTTCTTTCCTCCACCACTGGAGTAAACGTAAGACATACCATTTTGAATCGCTTCATCTTGAGTGCGTAATTTCAAATCCAACACTTTATGGGAAGTGTTACATTTCCACCCTGCTTCAGTTTCAAGCCATGTAGAACAACTGTGAGGCTTTTCTTACTCTAACATTCAAAAGTCCATCAACCTGTTTTAACATAATAAGTTTGAATTAAGTCATCGTTAATCAAGATCTGTCTTTTGTTTGATCTCTGCAGGACAGATCAAACATTTGCTACAATAACCACGTCCACCAATGCAATGTCGGGTCACACAGCTTGCAAACTTACCACAGACAGTGAAGAGCAAAGTGAGGATGACATGTAAGTCATACTTCAAATACTTTACCATTCAAAGGCAGAAATCACAAGAATGAAACAAGACAACAGATTTTTAACTTTATGTGTAACATGCTGTGTTTCTTTCAGAAGTGCACCTCAATCAAATTGTCTGGCCAACATGAATAACAGCAACAACAATGAAGAGTAGGTACAGTCTGAAGTTCTGAAAATATATGGGAGCCTTTCACTTTTCTTTGATTAGCCATGTGGGCTCAGTTAGCCTGTTAAATGTCTTATTTTGTTCACCAGGGAAAAAAAGAAAAAGAAAAAGGAGAAGAAAGACAAGAAGGAGAAGAAAGAGTAATTATTTTACATCAGAAAGTTTTGAGAAATGTCACAAACCTTTAAGAAAATCTCATGGTCTTTGTCCATTGCACTGAATCTTGCAGAAAAAAGAAAAAGGAGAAGGAAGAAAAAGAAGCAAAAGAAAAGGAACAAGAAAAAGAAAAGGAGAAAGAAAAGGAGAAAGAGAAAGAAAAAGAGAAAGAAAAAGAAAAAGAAAAGGAAAAAGCAAAGGAAAAGGATAAAGAGAAGTAGGTTCATAATTTGGAAGAATATCTGGAAAGAATTGCTCTGTTCGTTCAGGTGGATGATTTCTTCTTTCATTCTGCTTGTTCACAGGCCCAAGGAAATATTCGTCATTAATCCTGCGGGGAATTTGTATTATAACTGGCTTTTCATCATTGCAATGCCAGTCATGTATAATTGGACAATGATAATAGCCAGGTAAATTAGCTAATTAGCTAATCCATTGCTACATTGTCCTTTCCATCTAATTTTTGCACAAAATGAGGCCAAGTCATTTCAAGGTTGTTTCTCAAATTCTAGAATTAGCTACAATTTAGAGCAGTCAAGAATGTCACAATCTCTGTTCTGCTAGATGTTAAGGGGATAAACAATTTATTACTATTTTCCAACAGGGCATGCTTTGAGGAGCTGCAACAAGACTACCTTCTCTATTGGGTTTTGTTGGACTACAGCTCTGATCTAATTTACCTGGCGGACATGTTCGTCAGAACCAGAACAGGTGAAAACAAACTTGAGATTTCTCATCTACCAAAAACATCCCCAAATTAGAAAAAAAAGAGTTTGTTCATCTTCACCCAGGGCTTATGCCCCGGGTAGATGGATAAAGAAGGGAATACATGTCTTCATGTATCCTGGACACAAACTGTTTAAACCTGAGCACTACACAGTCCCAGTTACAAACTCAACTACTGTGCTGTAAAACAAGAGAAGCGTATTTGCACTATTCATAACCAAAATATATATTTGGTGTACATAAACTTTACAATTAAAACTGATCCTGCTTCTGTATCGCATCTCCTTCGTTGCAGGGTATCTTGAGCAAGGCCTGATGGTGAAAGATATGAAGTTGCTTCGAGATAACTACGTTAATAGCTTCCAGTTTCGTCTCGATGTTCTCTCCATGCTGCCAACAGATGTACTTTATTTCATCTTTGGCCTTCACTACCCCGAGATCCGTATCAACAAGCTGTTGAGAATTGGCCGAATGATGGAGTTCTTCACAAGGACGGAGACTAAAACCAATTATCCAAACATCTTCCGCATCGGGAACCTAATTATGTACATTCTCATTATCATCCACTGGAATGCATGCTTCTACTTTTCATTCTCCAAATCGATTGGTTTTGGTGCTGATGACTGGGTCTACCCAGCTCTCGATGATCCAGAGGAGCCTGAGTTTGGGCAGCCTATGAGAAAATATGCCTTCAGCCTTTATTGGTCCACACTGACTCTGACCACCATTGGTGAAACTCCACCACCTGCGCTTGACTCAGAGTTTCTCTTTCATGTGGTCGACTTCTTGGTTGGAGTATTGATCTTTGCTACCATTGTGGGAAACATTGCCACCATGATTTCCAACATGAATGCTGCACAGGCCCAGTTTCAGGCCCGTATCGACAACATCAAACAATACATGCAGGTGAATATCATGCTAAAGTCTGAGAATTTCATACGGAAGTCTGAATGAGAAGCTTCAATTATCTGAAGGGATATTAATAATATGCTGTTTTTTTCTATTCATAGGTTCGAAAAGTCAGCAAAGAACTTGAGCTAAGAGTTATTAAGTGGTTTGACTACCTGTGGAATAACGGCAAGGCACAGGATGAGAGGGAGGTGCTGAGATATCTTCCTGACAAGCTGCGAGCGGAAATAGCCATCCAAGTTCACATGGACACCTTGAAGAAAGTTCGGATTTTTGCGGACTGTGAGGCAGGCCTCCTGATCCAACTCGTGCTCAAACTTCGTCCGCAGGTCTTCAGTCCAGGAGACTACATTTGCAAAAAGGGTGACATTGGTCGTGAGATGTATATCATAAAAGATGGAAAACTAGCAGTTGTTGCTGATGATGGAGTCACACAGTTTGTAGTGCTGGGAAGTGGTAGCTATTTTGGTGAAATTAGTATCCTTAACATTAAAGGCAGTAAAGCAGGCAACAGGCGGACTGCTAACATTAGAAGCATTGGCTACTCTGACCTCTTTTGTCTTTCAAAAGATGACCTGATGGAGTCACTGATCGAATATCCAGATGCCAAAGCCATGCTAGAGGAGAAAGGCCGGCAGATCCTGATGAAAGACGGTCTCATAGACTTGGACCCCGCCAACATTAAACCTGAAACTAAGGAGCTGGAGGAGAAAGTCTCCAAACTGTATAGCACAATGGAGCTGATGCAGGTGAAGCTTAAGAAGATTTTGGGAAATTACAAACATACCGGCAAAGCCCTGAGACAACGGATTACAGATCTGGAGCGCCTGAGTGGAGAGGAGGTGGAAGAAGAAGAGGAGGAGGAAGATGAAGCAAAAAAAGAGACTAAAGAGAAAGAAGCAGAAAAAGAAACCGATGAAAAGGCTGTGGAGGAAAAAGAAGAAAAAAAAGAAGAGGAGAAAGAAACTGATGGAAAAGACGTGGAGGAAACAGAAGAAAAAACAGAAGAGAAAGGAATTGGTGAAAAAGTTGAGAAAGAAGGAGGAGAAAAAACAGAAGAAGACAAAAGTGAGGTAACAAAAACAGATTAGGATAAAGGTGGAGAAGGAGAAGGACAAGCTGATGAAGTAAAAGGTGAAGAAGCAAAAGAGGACAAGACAGAAGAGCAAAAGATAAAACAAACACTTGGTGTCTGCAAGACCATTTTTGAAAGGATCACTGTCACTCATCCTGTCAGGCTTTCTGGCCAACTCAGAAAGGATGGTCAGGAAAGACGATTGTTAAAATATCAACTCAGATATGTCCAAAAACTAGTTATTGTACAATACTATATTTTGTCCAACTGTTCAGTTTGTTGTCATCTGTTTTTCAATTTCTAAAGACTTTATGAACACTGATTCTGAGACCTTCTGCTATTTGCAGCACAGCAGCATTAGCTGGCGTCGTTATAAGTGCTGTGAGTATAAGTGTTGTTGGAGCAGAAGAATATGAATCATGCATCAAATGCACGTAAGAAACACCCACCTGTGTTTGATGGGAGTGAAACTGTATTTTAATGAGATAAAAGGGCTGCATTTGCATTAAATTATTTGACAGATCATTTTATCAAAAGCACTTTACAGCTGAGGAAAAACCACTTAAGTTCAGAGCAGACATTTTTGTGTCACAAAAATGTGTTGAAAGTCAAAAGTCAAAGTCTGTACCCGCATAGAAATCTTAGTGAACTGAAGTTTAGGTATGTTTAAATGTTCCTTCAACACATTTCTGCTCTGATGGCAACTGGTAGCTTTTCTCACCTAAATAAAACCACAAGCAACAAAGATCTGTGCTAAATGTGTTGGGTGGGGACATACAGCATGGCAGCAGTAGTTGACAGTGTTAAGAGAAACACAACATGAGAGTGCTTTATGGTAGCTGTGGGAAATGATGGCAGCTAAAGAGGACACAAACGTCTATGACTACTTCCAGTCTGGCAGCCACTGTTTCCCAGTTGACGGCTACAAGTGATGCAATAGGATATGTCTTCTTTTTTTTTTTTATGACTAAATGAAAACCACATCTATTAGGTTTAATTCTGCACCCCCTCTAGCATAAGAACTTTCTTTAGTGAAGATTTTTGATTTCTCCACCTTAAAATAGTCTTTTTGTTTCTAATAAGAGTCATTTATCGTTTGAAATATGTTTCAAACATTAACTGCATATAACTGCTTATTCCAGCATGACATTTGTCAGCTGAGACTCTGCTCATGTATGTGACACACGGGTACACACAGAGCACGTTGAGAAAGCCAGAAGCAACTACTACCACTCAGACCAGCTGGGGAAAAAAAAGAAGCTTAAGAAATCAACACAGAATAATTCAAAAAAAATGATACAATTTAGCAGATGCCTTAAGTTTAAGTAAACTGTAGCCCAAAATGTCATACTCATGTTTTTAAAGGGCCCAAATACAAAGGCTTACAGGAGATAAGCAGACTTATTAAATAAATAGCAGATATAATGGTGTAGGATTTAGGTGAGCTTAGATGAGAGGGAACGTGGAACAGCTGTGGAGAAAGGCAAAACAGGAAGTATGACAGAAGGTGAAAAATAAACACAGGTACCATTATCTGCTATCTAGTAGAATGGACCACAATGCACAAAGAACAGACTACAAGAAATAACTTAAATGGTTTCACAGAGGAATTATCTAATATGGACAGATTGTAATGAATAACAGGGAATTAACTGAATATGGCAAGAGCATGAATATGTAATTAAAACCGAATCCAAGAATGATTAATGATTAATTTCCCTAACAAATTAACATTGATACAACAATTATCCTCACTCATTCATCAACAGGAAATGAGACAAACCCTAAATATCTGTGCTAAGTAGCAGTTTTCTTCCAAATAGTTAAAATGTGTTTTTTTTTTTTTTTTCTTTTTTCAATCAATTTAATGATGGATAAGGTCTAATTTGTATATATCAGCTCTGGGATATTTTCCAGAATATACAGATATGAACATTTCTATATTTACATTTTCTCAAACATTTTTGTCACAATTCATAAATGCACAACGAGTGTACATCAACACATCTCCTGTGAAATCAGTTATTCATAGGCTGTCCAGAAAACCTGCGGGCACATGTCTCATGCATCGAAAGTCCCCTGCTCTCTGATGCATGTGTAAATAGGAATCTGTTGACAACGTCTGCATCTAATTATGTGATTATTATCTGACACTCATGTGAGAACTGTTGTCTGTTGTAAACATGGCTTGTACTGACAATCAGAGACTGTGACTAATGCACCACAACACTAACACTAAAAAAAAAAAAAAAATAAAATAAAGATTTTATTTTAAACATTCAGCATCAGTCATATAGTTGATTGTTTTTTCAAGTTAAAAATGCTGATGAATTGGTGTGAAAAGAGAAATAATTGTGCCCCATTTACCCTGTGGTTGTCATAGCAGCACTTTATCTTTTCCCAATGTAGTAATATTGAATGTGAACATTTTTTATATCAGGTAGGCAGTTCCTTTCTCCAGCAAAGTAATTTCAAAAACTGCTTAAAACCTTTGATAATATGGCAGGTTGTGGAGATGAAAAGCCACCAGCACTTTCTGGTGCTTCTTATTTTCTGAAGAAGCTTTAACAGAACTTAAACTGAGCATCACAATGGGGAATAATGGGATCCAGGTGAGTTTAAGTGGAGCATGATAGTTGGTGACTGAATTGTCAAATTCAGTGATTTACAATGATTTTTATTTTTTTATTTTTTATAATCCCTTGTAGTTACAAAGAAGGATCAGAAAAGAGGTCCACTCCCATCTTAGCAAAGTATACCTACCAGTGTGATTGATGAATGTAATATTTTAGAAATGTAACTTTTATTTTTACTTTTAATTTAACCAAATTGCGCTAGTTCATTGTGTGAGCTACTTTATGCATGCATGTATGTTTATGCATGTTAATGTCCAACTCCTTTAAATCTTCTCATCAAGGTTTAATAAATAGCTACAAAATCAAAACTTATAAATCCTCTACACTCAGATATTTTCTACATCTCATTCAACACTATAGGATTAATTTCATATTTTAAAAAATTACAATGGTACACACTTATTTACACCTTCCTACATCCATGTGAACCACAAGCAGGATATGATCAATTGTTCTTTGTGTCTCTCACCAATAAAGGGTCCATCACACACACACACACACGCACGCACACACGCAGATAGAGATAAACACTATATAGCTTCGGCAAAATGAAAGCAACCATTTAGCTTAGTCCGTCCAGAATAAGATACTAATTAAGGCAGAGTTGTTATCAGTGTGTACACAATCTTTGAAGTGACTCATACAAGCACTGTTGTAATTACAGAGGAGGCACTCACAGAAGGATTACTGTTATGTTCTTCAGCTGGCACAATTGCAGCAGTCTATGTGCAGCATATCGAGAAAATCTCCCTCAATTAGATATTTGCAAGAGTCTAAACATTTGAAGATTTCTTCAAAATAATCACATTTCATTTGTTTACTCAACTCACGTCATGGTGGAAAATCAGCTTATTATGTTTCAGTACTGAGACTTTAACATCCTTGAGTCTACGGGGTTTGTTTTACAATAAGCCCCAAAACCACAGAGATGCTGCAAACACAAGCAGTGTGTCAGAAAAGTTGTGCCCCAAGAAGGCAAATTTAAAGGAAATGAAAAACCAAACAAAAGAAGAGAAACACTAACTCTGACTTCAAAATTGTGTCTTATTTTGGATAACTAATATAGCCTTATCCTGAACCACTGTCCCCCACTTTCACTGGTACTGCAGTAAATGTTTTAGAAAATAAAATCCCCACTAAGTCTTGATCTAAAAACACTTCCCTGTCCACTCCCACTTCCAGTCTACCTGCTTGTTTAAATCACTGTGGGTTTACAACATCAAGCTGTTTAAGCTTTCCTGTTTCCATTACAAGTGGTCTTCTTTTTTCTATTCTCTAACACCATTTATATTGAAGGTACCAAATTTGAAAATATTAATTAAGGCCTGAATATTAAGACAAACATAAAAGCTCATTTAAATAAGAAAGAAAAACTTGAAACAAGTTGTGTTCACCATTGTTAAAGCTGTTTCTTTTTTATGGACTGCAGTTTCCTTAGGCTGCAAAACAGGCTGAACCTTGTGAGAAATGCGAAATTCAGCTGAACTCATACATCATGAAAAAAAGACTCCGTTCAACCTTTTCATGTTTTTGTCTCCTGAGGTAAGACTCTAACAGCAGCAGGGTACATCTTATCTGTGGTTTCTGAATGACATGTAAGTGATCAGAGAGCACTTACATATGCTCTCTGATAGATGTGCTCACTTTCATCTATTAACCTGGCTCTTTTATCAGGCTGTCTGGCATTCTGTCTGCTAGCCTTAGCTCAAACTCTTGACACATCACACATTTCTTTTCTTTTTGTGTGATTTTGCTGATTGAATTTATTGCCATGTTCCATCAGTCTGACATTCACCTCATGAACCTAAAAAGCAGTTCTCTTGTTCTCCTTCAGGCACAGTGACTAAGTTTCTCCTTTTGTCCTTTTTATATTGTCTTTTAACCCACCATGTTTATCACCAGTTACAACTTTTATTCTCATTTCTCTTTTTTTAACACTTTGCAGCCAACTCCACCACCGAGTCTTCCTGCACAACCACTACTGTATATCTACAGCCAAAGGACTTAATAGCAATTTAGGGAAACTTCAAAAAGCTTTTTTTTAAAAACTGCGTTTTGCTCAGGTAAACTTGGGGGGATTTTTCAGTAAAACATATTCCACATTTATAGTAGAAGTAGAAAATTAAGGCAAGTTTTCATTAAGGTTGTTTTGAAATGCAATTTGAGGATGCACACAGATTGTTGATTGAGACGTCCCTAATTTTTCAAAGGGCTTTTTTCAGGAACTGAATCAAAAAACTTTTCAGGCTTGCTTGGAAACTAGTGCAGTCTACAAAAAACTCTCATCCCATGTGTTGGGTTGTGTGTCCATTCTTCATGGGGATCGGCTGTGGACAACCCTTTTCAAGTCCAGTTGCAAATTGTTCATCCATCCATTATCTTTACACACTTATCCCTAGGGAGATTGTGAGGTCTACTTATATCCGGCGGTCAATGGGCGACAGGAGGTGTACACCCTGGATAGGTTGCCAGTCTATCGCAGTATTTTCCCGGAACATGACAAGAAATAAATAAATTTGGCACAATCAAGCAACTATGCTACCTTCAGTTGTAAAAATTATTTTTATATCAAACATGACTTAAAACTACTTCGATTTTGTAATTTCACTCCTTGAAATTACAAAATTTCAAGGAGTGAAACAACTGCAAAATGAAGCTCGCACCTGACAGAAATTGGCTTCTGTCTTTTTTAAGAATGTCCTGCTCCTTCCTGCAAATCCCCTGCAACATGACAACAGTTCACCTCCACTGTGCTGTTTACAACTGTTCTTAGGAGAGTTGGACTGAGAAGTAGTTCCTATGATGAGCTCAGCAAACTCGCAGCTCCACCAGGAGTTTGTTAGGTGCTGCTGCTGGTAGTTTGGAGGAACCGAGTAGAGACTTTGCAGGTGACGGAGGTAGAAGTTCAGCTTGAAGAGAAGGAAGAGATTTGTGTAAACAGGTGACACTTTGTATGAGCAAGCATTTATGTACACAAAATGGCTGACAGAGGACACTAAATGATTTCTCAAACAGGCACAAAAAGAATCAAGATAACACTCCAGGTATGTTTTAGACGAGGGAATAACATTAAAACATGATGTGAAGCTCAAAAACATTAATATCACATAACACTGCCCCTTTAATGAAATCCAGGGTATGTTCAGTACGTAGGAGATTTTTTTGTATCCATACAAATTATGTAGACTGTGACCGATTTGTGATTGAACAGCTGAAAGGATAAAAATTCAAAGGGGATGAATGCTTTACATAGTCAGGGTATATTCAGTTTTCATAAAAAGTAGTGGGGATATAAAAAAGATAGTTAAACTTTTAAACAAGATTAAATGCTACATGAGTTTTATTAAGCAAAATGTGTCACCTGAAATCCACTTCATATGACCCTTTAAAAATCAATAGTGCTTAAGTGCTTAAGCTAACCGTGTTACTGCAATTTCTCTAGTAAATATGTTTTGAAGAAAATAAGTTTTAAGGCCTAAAGCAAATTCTTTGAAGTGCATTTATTTCACGGTTTGCAGGAAGCTAATTGTGTGCTCAATTCTTTTCTGTGCAATTTCCTTAGAGTTTGTGTTTAAATTATTGTTCTGTGCCGCTATGTCCTCTGCCATCATCCCATTGATTTTTGTCTGCCAGTCTGCTGTTGATCAACAGTCACTATAACCTATACAAATTCCCACTTAGACAACTGCAAAATGAAGCTCGCATCTGGTATTCTTCAAGAAAAGCATATTTTTTTTATAGCAGTTGACAAATAATTAGGAAATAATTGAGGTCCATTATTCTTCGTTTTGCAAATAAACTGCCATTCCTGGTTGCATTTTTCGTTAATCAAAGAAAATAGCCTTGAGCGCTGACCCGAGTTGTGGCAGAGCACTAAAGCAGAGCCGACGAAAGCTGACAACAGGGATGTGACTGAAGTGTCAAATCTACTGCTCTGTTAGTCTCACAAGAAATGTGCTCAGAGAGAAATGCCAAAGGCGCATTCTGATCTGGGGTTTTGAAGCTAATTATTCAATTAGAATTAGCTTATGGGAATCATATCTTTTCCAAGCAGTGCACATTAGCAAAGCAATGGCCAGGCAAGGAGTGTATTTGGCAGAAAGCTTCAAAGATTTAATTTTGTTTAACTTGTTTCTATTAAAACGGGTGTATTTTCTTTTAAAATGATTTTTTGTTGTTGTTTTGGAACATATATATTTGGATAATTTAAAAATGTATGAAGTTGTATGTAGATAATTTATTTACTCCAAACAAAAATCAAAAACAAAAAAGTTAAAAATGTCTTCAACAACTTGACATTAGCCAAGAAATCTGACATAAATTTGTTATAAAAGTATTACTGATTAAACTTTAGCTTTATATTATTAAAACTAAAGTTTAATCAGCAAAACTTTTATAACAAATTTATGTCAGATCAAAATTTCTCGGCATCTCAAGTTGTCATAACGAAGACATTTTGAATAATGTCAACTTTGTATTAAAAGTGTCATGATTTACCGAATGACACTTTATGACAACAGTCATAAATATTTATGAAGACTTACTCATGTTCATGGTAGGTGTTATGTCATGTTTATGATGGTGTCATGCTACCGACTTTGATTATTCATTGAGAAGGATAAACAAATAGCATTTTATTTTAAATCATGAGAAAATTTTCTCTTAGAGCACGCACACCTACTTCCCCAAATTCTCTGCGCCAACTTTTTCAATTCCCCATCGCTATGGAGACCCACTGGTCCATGGCACATGATGTTCTCCTCTTTGTGGTTTTACAATCTCCTGATCAAAGTTTATACACAACGAAACAGCTGAATACTTACTCATTAACTACATTGAAATCTTATCTTAGTATTAGTTCTTAATTTAAAAGGATGCAGGAGGTACAGGTCTGTAGAATCTCTGGTATTTCAACAAAATGGACTCAAATGTTTTCTTTGCGCTTAACTCTTTTGCTACAGTTTTTGTTCCTCCTGTGCTCTCCATGTTGTCAGACAATTTTGTTCAGTATTGTCTTCCCTTGTTTATCTCCAGCCTCCCCCCTATGAACATTGCACATTTATCTATGATGTCATTAGACTTATATGTCACTCTTCTGGACCCTCCAAGATGCTTTATTATGAAATCAGTCTTTTCCATTCATGCACACATTCACACACTGATAATGGTAAGTTACTAGATTGTAGCAACAGCTGCCCTGCGACAGTCTGATAGAAGCAAGTCTCCTAATTCTCATCATTGGCCCTTCTGACCAACACCAGTAGGAAAAGTGTGGGAAGTGTCTTGCCCATGGACACAATGACAGGGGCGAACAGACTGGGAAACAAAGCAGTGACCCACGGTGAACTCCTATTGTCCAATATTGTATCAGAAACAATAAAAACTCCCCCTAATGACTGTGACGTACACTATTTGTTTTTTAAGCCTTGTTATGCTGATTGTTAATATATTCTCTCTTTGCAGGGGACTGGAAACAGCATGAGGCAATCACAGCTTATCAGAGTTATAGCTACATGAACAGACAATGATGGACTGTCTATGACTGTGCTGTGGCTAACTGTATGATTAGGAAGGTTGCCAAACTTAATAAGTAAGCAAAAGGCACTTCATAGGAGCTCCTGCATTGACAGTGCTGAGAAGCGTTCTTTAAATAGCACAGTGTAGTTTGTTAAGTGGCCTGCTGCTAAAGTGGCAGCCAACAATTAAATTAGTTCTTGACAAAATGAAGTTACTGATTAATGCTCAAATCTCCAGCCTATCAGTTTATATGGACAGTCATGGCTCGGTAGGTTTAGAGTTGTACCATATTCTTTCCACTTTTTGAGAATGAAAGGTTCAGTTTGGAATATTGTTTTGTAACCTAAATCTGCATTAAACTTCTTCACACCTTTATAAGTAACCTATCTTTTGCATTCCTTGGTCTCCATAATGCTGTTTGTTCACTAATGTTCTCTAGCAAATCTTTGAGGGTAAAAAACAGAAGATATGTGTTTATACAAAGATTGAATTACACACAGGTGAGCTGTGCTTTATTTAGGGTTTCAGAGTAAGAGGGGTTAAACACAAAGGAACAAGATTTTCTATCTAAAGAAAAATTTCTAAAAATACATTGAAGTTTGTGAATAGTATGAAAAAGCCCAAGAGGTGTTTAAATGACAATATAATAATGTCGGTCAATTTTGTTTTGTGAAAGACCACAGTAACATATTTCTACAAGGGTTTGTAAGTTAGACTGTTGGCTGACTGTGTTATTTAGTTTTTGTTTATCGGAGTAACTGAGTCTGGGGAGTGAAAATAAAGACTCAGTATTATATTAGAGACTTTTTCATTATATATCCACATTTAACATTTCAGATAAATAATAAACTTGTCACAAGCAGTTCACAAGCACATGTCCCACACTTCATACAAACAGCAGAAATTCATTTCATCTAAACATATGACTAATTGCTTATTTGTGATATTTATTCTCTGCACTTGTCTTGATTAGCAGTCATTTTCATTAACACATTCCAACAATTAAACCCCAAAGTTACAAGTTTCTGTTATAAAATTTATCTGGACCCTGCATCAACTAATACTATTTCTTTCAAGCAGGCTAGATCAGAATATACATCTACCTTTTTAATGCAGTATCTCTCATTCCGACATCTGATGTGTTTCAGGGATTCTTTAAATTAGAGCTATTACAGATTTTGCTTCTGCAACAGAGCCCTCCCGCAGTTGCATTTTACTCCAGCATAATTAGTTGCGCTCTGTAGGTGGGATTCAAAAGTGTGATTTAAACAGAGAAACTAAACTTGTAAAAAGGAAATGTAATGCGGCCCGGATGATTTGTGTAGCTTTCTGCTTAGGTAATTTCGACAGAGGCGTACTGTTCATGCAGCACTGGGGTTTGCGGGGCAAATAAAATGTTCTGGCCGATTATAACCCCATGAAATACAAGTCTGTGTTAGATGCAGTCCATTTAAGGTTAAAGTTGGTGAATAAAACTGTTAGAATTTAATAATATAAAACTGGTATAACAATCTGCAAACTTTTTGGCTGACTAGTTTATAATCAGTATTTCTCAGTGGAAATGAGTCAAGTTAAACAGCAAAAAGACAAATAAATATATCAGATTCATTCAAGTTTATATTTAAAACTATTTTTCACCAAAAAGCCTGTTAAAAAATAAGAATAGCACCTCTCAAATGATAAAGCAATGCAAAGTAGGAATCAATTTTGAAAAAAAACAACAAAACAAACATCTCAATTAAAGAAAGGTATGTCAAAAATATGTACACCCTATGTTTGTTGACATAATAACAATCAAACCCTCCTTGTAATTGTCGTAATTGCACTTGCATATCTCAATTGGTATTTTGCTGATGAAATCCAAGTCTTTCAGGTTGGTCCTTTTGGCCATTATTAATAACTACCTCCCTCAACAAATTCTTTATCAATGTCAAGTTAAAACAGCAAATGGTACACTTTTGAACGTACCATCTCCACCCAACTGGCACGCACCTCGCAAAAATCAAGCGCACCCATCCCTTTCACTTCTCAAACTCAGCAGCCAAATCTATAAGGTAACTTGGCACAATGAACATTATTCTCAGTTTACATCATTCGAATTGCATTCAGAAGACCAAAATAGATTTGTTTGATGCAATGCTTTTCATGTGTTTGGAAACAAATTAATTGCACTGTTTGAAATAGTTTATTATTCATTCCTTGTTAACTTACAAGTAAATTATTAAATCATTACTTGAGAAATGAGTTAATTACTTAAAGTTAAAATGGATTAATTGCCATTTGTAATATTTCTTCTATTTGTAGGTTTTCAACCTACTCTTTGACTACTCTGATCTACTCATGTGAACCACTGCTCACATGCTTGTTCATATGCTGTCAATGAGATTCAACTAAACAAAAGAAAAAGAAAAGATAAATAAAAGATGTCACTGAGATGAGTTGTTCCTGCGTCTCTTTGGAGGAAGAAAACCTTTTCAAGTTTGGGCAAAAGCTGAGGTGGCTTAAGAGATCAAAAAACTTGACAGTTTCAAAACATAAATATCACAACCAGTCAAAAGAAAATGTAACATTAAATTATTATTCTAAACCTATGAAAGTAGTTGGGAATTTTCTCATAAACAAATGTATTATAGAAAAAAACTGGCATGGATGGATGGATGGATGGATGGATGGATGGATGGATGGATGGATGGATGGATGGATGGATGGATGGATGGATGGATTTTACTTACCTACATGAAAGCACAGCTAAAAAGAATAGACTGTCGAAAAAAGTTGAACAATTTTCAGACAAATGAAACTGATGTATAAATTCATGATACAAAGCATGAAATATTTCAAACCTTTTATTTGGATGACCGTGGGCTACAGAAAATTAGAATTTATGTCAGCGCCTCAGAAAATTTGAATATTACGTAAGAATGAATAATAATATTAGGATATTTCGAAGAGAAGTGCCAGGATTCTGTAAAGCATGCTAATTTCTCTGAACGCATTGTTTAGTTTGTGGCTGTAATTATGTGAAAAGGTGCAAATCAGTAAGACTTTAGCCAGGTGTAAGGTGTACATTTACTTTATGATAATAAATTGGAGGATTTCTACCACAATTAACTGTTCAAAAGGTGTGTTAGAGAATAAAAAAGTCTTCCTGCTACATTTCATATCCTGTATCTGGAACGCTGCTGTCACATCATTTTGGAGATAAAAAAAAAAAAATTAAAAAAAAAACCTCAGTGTGCCGTGACAGATTATACACTGCGGACACAAACATCTCATGTTGTTTGTTATTCATGAAGTTTGAAGCAGCAGCCACACAACTATCGATCAATCTGTTTCACTGTTCGGTGCACTTGTGCGTCACTTCGCCTGTTGCTGTGGACGGAGGAGGCTCTGCGTTCACACCCACATTCAACAAGCACCGGATCACAGCTGGTTTACGCAGGGATTGGAGAGCAGTCCAGAGCGACTGCGGACCGACATCGAGGAAGATGGGGACTCTTTAATTTGCGCGCAATGGCGCCTATGCGCAAATCCTCTTCTGCCAATCCAGATTTGCGCTTCAATAAGTAGATTAAAGGACAAAAAAAAAAAAAAAAAAGAAAAAAATTATATTGATAGATTAGATCTTAACTGAGTTCGGATAAAAGCAGAGGAGGATGGGGACCCCATACAACGGATCCAATGTGACATCGAATTACACCAACCAGTTTGTGCAGCCGCCGTGGCGCATCGCTCTCTGGTCGGTCGCTTACAGCTCCGTGCTGGCGGTGGCCGTGTTTGGAAACCTCATCGTGATATGGATCATTCTCGCCCACAAGCGGATGCGGACAGTGACCAACTACTTTCTGCTTAACTTGGCCTTTTCGGACGCGTCGATGGCCGCTTTTAACACTTTGATAAACTTTATCTACGCTGCCCATGGAGACTGGTACTTCGGGGAAGCCTACTGTAAATTCCAAAACTTCTTCCCAGTGACATCTGTGTTCGCAAGCATCTACTCCATGACTGCAATAGCTGTGGACAGGTGGGTCTATGGAAGTTAACATTAATAATCGTTCAGATAATGCAGTGATTCTTAGTCTATTGACCTCAGTACTTCATCACAATGACGGAATTTTATTGAACTTATAGACGCACACGCATCCGCCCCTCCCCCTCATATATATGTATATATATGGCTCATATATATGAGCCAGTGTGGTTGCATTAAATTTTATTATCCAGCGCTGGTATAAAATTAAAGCTTGCTTATTTCTCGTATTTAATTATTGAAGATAAACTGCGGTTTATTCAGCTTTTATGTCTTTTCCGAGACTTCGGTTTGCATTGAACTTCTCAATGGTCTTCTTGCTCTCTTCATTAGCCCACCCTGATATTAATTTTCCACTAGAGGACATCCTCTCATGTTTTTTTTTTTTTGTTTGTTTGTTTGTTTGTTTTTTTTTAACGTTTTTTTTTTTTTTTTTTTTACATTTTTCCCTGTTGCTGCCACAAAACGTCTATTTGATTTTATTGGGGTTTGGACAAACATAACATGTTGAGCAAATTGGAAGTGTAAGTAAATTATTACTTTGGTTTTACCTTTTTCTATAACAAAAAGAAAACTGAGAAATGTCACACTCTTTACTATGATACCCCTAAATAAAACCATGCCCATCAAATTGGGCATGGTTTTAGAAATCACAGAGTTAGAGTCCACCTGCGTATTATTCATGTTAACACAGCTGTTCCAAGAAGGCCTCAGGTTTGTTAAAGAGCATCAATAAAGAAACATCACAAACACCAAGAACCACAGCAGACAGGTCGGGAACAAGTTGTTGGGAAGTTTAGCTCTTAAATCAATATTGCAAACATAGAATAGAGATCTGGTCAGTAATCTGAAAATTAAAAATGAATGGTACAAATGTAAACCATCACAGCTATGACCGGGCAGGTCATGGTTGTCCACCTAGAAAGATTGGCCAATTAAGATTCACATCTTGGGAGTATAATCCGTTCACAGCACAACAAATAATTGTGCTCTCTATAATTAAGGCCTTTATGGAGGAGTAACAAGAACAGAGCCATTGTGGAAACAAAGCCATTTGATTGGTGTAAGAGACTCGGTGAACTTGTGAAAGAAACTGGTTTGGTCAAATTAGACTGAAATTTTGCTCTTTGGCATTTGTGCAAAATATTATGCTTGGAGTAAAGCCAACTCTGCACAGAATTCTAGCCTCAGCACATGGTGATGACTGTTGGTAGGCCTTCCTTCGACTTGGAAAGGGAAACTGGCTGATTGTCAAGTAGATGGAACTAAATACATAAAATCTCTGAAGCGAACCTGATGCTGGACATAAATAAAGGTTTATCTTCAAGCAGGAAAACCTCATTAAGAGCCAAAGTTACAGTGGGAAGGTTTAAGTCAAATCATAAAAATTAATTCAAATGGTCGAGTCAAAGCCCAGCGCTAAATCCAGCTGAGGAAATGTGGCAATTCTTGAAAATGGATGCTTGCTGATGCCCACCACATCCTCTGACTGAACTTGAAATTTTATTCTATGACTAATGAATAAAAAAATCTGCAAAATTATATCAGAAAGTGGTCTTACAAATCTTAAGTCAGGTGGGCTGCATACATAGGCACGTCATACTTTTTAGATTTTTATTAGAAAATAAAGTTGAGAAAATATAAATTTTTGTTACACCGCAAACAGCAAACAGGCTGAATCAGTTGCTTTGTGAATGGGAGTTTGTGCCAGCATGTTAGAAAAGATTTTCCATTTTTAACGCGCTAAGCTTTTTGTTTCCCGTCACATGCAGTCATCCTTTCTTCTCTTTCACACATTCCTTCTCTTTTCTTGCCTCTTTGTGTGTTTCTGATTGCTCTGTGGTTTCCAGTTATTTGGAAATTCAACATGTTCAGCTGGGCGTTAATCACTGAACCGTCATAATTTCCCCACTGGGGGACAATAAAGATCCATTCTATTCTATTGTATTGTATTCTATTCTATGAAAGATTCATCTCCTAGTCGAAGACGAAGACAACAACGGAAAAAAAAGATGCAAGGAAGGAATAGCAGTGTTGTTAAGTTTGCATGTTGAACGTGCTGTGATGTTGTGTGAGGTGTCTTCTCAGCACAGTGCTTTCCCTTGACACAAAACAATGTATTTCCTCAGGCAGAGCTCGTTTTGGCTCCTCTACTGCAACTTCAATTGGTATTTTTGGCCTGCAGTGCCCCTTGAATCTCACAAATTGTTTATTGAGAAAGAGAACATTGCCATGACCTAGCCTACATGATGCAGATGTAACCTCCGGTCATGCTTTCCTTAACCCTGGTATGGCGCTGTCTCCGCTCAGATGTCTTGAAATGGCAGAAGCCACAGTTCGTGATCATCTGTGAATTTGTCCTTCCTGCAATCTCTCTGCAGGCAGGAGTGTTTATGAGGACTGCTGCAAAAGAAAGACAAGTTTTGGAGTAAAGAGTGAATTCACAGCAGCTATTAATCCTAAGTTATTGCACATGCATACACTGTCAGCACTCCCTCCAAATATAGTGGTGCTTAAATTGTTTATAAATACAGGCTTAATTATGAGTGTTTGAAGTAAATGATAGTTATAGAGTTAAATAAAACTAATACATACTGAAACCATTGCAACAAAAAGTTTCTAGTAAAACCTGATCAGTCATGCATATTCATATTCAGCTGTGCGGAACAGTTTCAACTCATATGCACCATCCGCTTCAGTTCCCTCCACAACCTTTCCTGTGGATTTAGGTCAAGAATTTGACTTGGCCATTCCAAAACATTAACTTAATTCCTCTTTATCTCTTCTTTTGTGGAACCACTTGTGTGTTAAGTCTCATGTTTCTCCTACATGATTCACATTCTGATGAGATTTATTTCCCAAACAGATACCATTTCTGTTTCTATCTTACCAACACCGCTTTGAATTTATGCTTTAGCTAATGCTCCCAAAATATTTTTGGACAAAGCTAAGTTTTATCCTAAATAATGATACTAACTCTGTAAATTTCACAAATTATACAAAGCTCTGCTCCACTACCCTGTGTTGAATAAAACACAGAGGCAAAAGGTTGTTTGGCCTGATCTGAATACAAAATCATTATTTTGAACATTCTTCTCATATGAGCAAACACTTTGTGATCAGTAATACCTTTTATTATTGTTATTATCTTACTGCTTTGATGTTGTTGCTTTTTTCACAGTCATGCACAGTTTGGTCCTGACGCTAAATTCATGTATTACCATTAACATGACATTATGTTGAAAAGGAAATTCATGCTCCTAAAGTAATTATTTGGGATGACCTTAAGTTTTGATATCATAAAAACTTTGTCTGTGGGAAAGATATCTCTAGTTGTTGAGTGTCACTAATGTGAAGCCCCAGTATTTATAACTATTTGTGCATAGTCAGCCAGAATGTTCATTAATGAGCTTCACACATACATCTGGATGTACAGATCTGCAAGTTGCATACAAATACATATGAATGATATTTAAGCAAAGGAACCCATCTCATCAGATTTGTCACTGATTTCAAATAGACCGTTTTTATTTGTATTTTTTTAGAACTGGACCAAAACATGACTAAAAGTGACCAACTTTGCAGCTGTTTTCAGTCCATCCACTAAATACACATATGTGTTTAGATTGCTTCTCCACTATCCCAAAGGAGAAAGGGTCAATTTCTGGTCAGTGACCTTATTTTAAGTGTAATGAATCTTGAATAGTTTGCAAAATCAGGCCTTGTACAGAAAATATGGATCAAAAAGGGGACCATTACGGCAATGTTTTCCGATGTGAAAATTTAAAGCAGGGTGGAATCTTGAAAACTTAGATTTTAACTGATTGCACACTGTTTAGCTGCTGGAGTGAGTATCTTCCAAGGTAACTTCTTCTAGGTCCACAAAATTGTCTTCTTGAATATTTCATTCCATCACTGGCCAAATTACAAATTCAGAAATATTTGCTATTCTGTTTAGTGAATATAACCTATTAATTTCCTGCAACCTAAAAAATTTGTAAATTAGTGTATCTGCTTCTAGGTGTTTCTGCATTTTATTTCAACATATACTTGCATGATCACTGCTGAAGTTCTCAGTGTCTTCAACTCCATCACATCAGCCAACATTGTCTTTCAATCTTGGTTCATAAATCACCCTGCTGCAAATACTTGATTAGGGATCTAGTGTTGGGGCCAGTGTAATGCAGTTTCACACAATTACTTGTGATTGGATAAAGCATCTTTGTTGTTGTCCCTCAGGGAGCTGCTCTGGCAACAGAGAAAAAGCCAATTGTTTTAGTGAGGCTGAATTTGCAGCTCTGAAGCTTTTTGATCAGCAGTTTGAAAATCATGCAGCGTCCAGAATGGGGTTTATGTAACTGGTAACTTTTAGAGTTTCAGTAATGTCTTGAAAGGAAAGTTTATCTTCCTGAAAGCAGAGCAGCAGAACTTGTGCCCACTGTGCTGCACAAAATAAAGCACTGTTTTAAAATACACACCAGATGTTTGCAATAAACTTGCGTGTGAAATCTTATGAAATAATCAAATAATCATTTTTATGGAAATTATGTAGCTTCTCAACACAACAGACAATACATACAATAACTACGACAAACAGATCCAACGTTTTTCCTTACATCTCGATGAAGTTGTAGTAAAACTGGTACATTAGGTCATTCCACCCGGTCAAAACCTTACAAAATTACATCCTTTACAGGCTGCTCTGTTTTAATTTCCTTCTGATTATTATATCTTTTTCACACAAATTTCTTATTTCCAGGAAGATACAATGTTTTGTGTGTGGAATATTGAGTTCAGTAAGATTAAATCCATTAATCAGTAATTAACTATATCGTGTGTCCAAGCACAAAGACCATCTTTCAAAATGTCAACCTTCTTCCCGCAGATACATGGCCATCATCCACCCACTGAAGCCCCGTCTCTCAGCAAAGGTCACCATGGGAGTCATCGTCAGTATCTGGAGCCTGGCAGTGGTACTGGCTTTCCCTCTGTGCTATTTCTCCACCACTCGAGCTCAACCCCACAGAACCATTTGCTATGTCGCCTGGCCTCGCATGGAAGATGATCACTTTATGTGAGGAAATATAATTTCAGAAAGATTATTTGTTTCTCTCCAGGTATCTTTCAGAGGTTTAAAGGTTTCCACTTCAGCTATGGTGGTGGTTGAGTTAAAGCCACCACCATAGGGATACTTACTTTCTTTTTATCAAACTGGGAGAAAGACTGTAATTGAATTACATATAATTACATATAATACTATTAGTTTTTGACATTTGTCTTTTTCTTGTAAGAAAATGTAAAAATACAATCTTAGTCTAAGGTTTGACTGAACAATATGCAACATTAATTCAATTAAAAACAAGTATTTGGTGTGCAGTCTTAAATTTATTGGTGATTTATTTGATCCACACCAGAAGGATAGTTTTATGTTCAGTGGGAATCATTGTTTTGTTGGAAAGTCCCTCAGGGATGTATGTCCAAGTTTCAACCATCTGGCTATTAATTTCAGGTGATGTTGAAGATTGTCATATTTCATAATTATCTTGTCTTCTGCAATGCACCACTACCACCGATAGAAAACACACCTCACCATGATGCTGCCACCACCATACTTAAGCATCAACTTTGCTTCTCAGCAAATGCTTCCTGTTCAAATAGCTTGACCATTGTCTCGTCTGATAAATGTTTTTCTAAGAAGGTGTTTCACGACTCCTTCTGGGAAGCTGCAAATTTACTTGAAAGGGTACTTTTTTTTCTGATGCCATCTAGTTTAGACCTGCTTTGATGTTAAACTTTCTTCACTAGAACACTCGTATTCTAGCATCTTTCACTTTATGGTCAGCTTAGACTTGGTAAATTATGGATTATTCTCATACTTTCTTTCTGAGGTTGATCGTTTTTGATCAAAATAATTTGTCGTCTATGTCTAAAAGTTGTGCCAGGAAACCAACTAATTTAAATAAACTACAGAAACGATCAAGCACAGTGGTCAAATATCCATCAGCGATTATGCCAAAAACTTCTTGATGGATAAAAAAATGTGTGATCAAGATGCCACTTGAAAAGGAACATTCAATCCAGTGACCTGCAGTCAGGGGAGGCAAGTGAGGCAGAGCCTTACCTGTCATAATATAATAATAAAATAATTTATTTAGCTATTTTCACCCTTTGTACTGTAAAGTATTATTTTCTTTTTGTTTAGCTTAACCAATTTTGATGATTGTTTTTCTTCAAAATTGCTGAATCTTTACATTTTCCCATTCAGACACACGAAATATTTCAGTTTTTTTTTAGGGGCGTTGTTGTCAGTTGCTATGGCAACGAGTCTGTGTGTAGACTGGCCAATGCAGAGAGCGAGAAAGACGTGGTTTTGAGTTGTACTTCAACGGTTTTTCCCTTTGCTGTGGAGCACAGCACGAAATTAATAAAACCTACATTTCCAAGTTTCATTGAGTTAACGGAATTACTCTACCGCAGCAGCGACACTATGGATGACATGTAAAAGAATAGTCTTTTTGCCCTCTAGCATTGTCCACATGCACGGAATTTCCTTATGTAAACAATAACATGCAGGTGGTCTACATTTGTATTTCTGATTATGATTAAGTCAGTGCCTCACCAGCTTTGCACCTCAACGCACGTCACTTGTTCAATCAAATAATCGTGAGGGTTTATGTTCAAGATGAAGTCATGTAAGCTTCTGATCAGAGCTGTAACAGGGCATTGGTAACTGTGAGTGAATTACTGCTTAAAGTGGAACATAAAAAAATCTAAGCCAGGAACAAAATTAATTCTGTCCCACCTGCCACCTTCTCTTGGTGCTTGGCTTGCCAAATTGGATTGCAGATTTTGAAATGGGAGCTGAGTTTAAAAGGACTGTATCCACTCTGGAGCAGTGCAGTCTGTGATTTCTCTACCTGATTAGCCAGTACTTGCAAAGGATTAACCGCAATGTTTTAACGTGAACATTTTTTATGTTCTCCTACACCCTGTGACATTTCCTTTCTTTCTCCCCAGGTATCATATCATACTGATTGTGCTAGTATATGTGCTGCCCTTAGTGGTGATGGGCATCACTTACACCATCGTGGGGGTGACACTGTGGGGTAGTGAGATTCCTGGAGACTCATCTGACAATTATCATGGACAGCTCAGAGCTAAAAGGAAGGTAAGCAAGCTTAATGATGGTTTTTGCTGTTGGATGGAGATGAAGCATGACTTGTGTTGCTTCAAACAGCAGTGCAACTGAAAGCTAAAATGCTTTCAGTTGCGCTGAAAGCATTTTAGCATTTTAGCTTTCAGATGTTAAAGCAGACACTGTTTATATACAGGCATATAAACAATGTTTATATGTAACAAACTTTCAGGTAACCTGCTCTTCGGATCTTTAATCATAAAATGAGTTAAGATCAAGATGTTTGGAAGCAGTTCTTTGGAATTTATTGTTTCTTGTAAAAAAAAAGAAAAAAAAAAAGAAAAGAAAATTAAAATTTGACATTTTGTCATGATTTAAGTATGCCAAATAATTACAGATCTCTGGGCAATCCCTTAGGAATTTGCATTTGAGCTTATTTGTCTGAATGCAACTGGTGTGGCGGAAAACTTTTTTTGCGGCATGTTTCAAGAAAGTCAATCCTTCAGATAAAGACATGACTACAAAGCGTCTTAGTACAATTAAAGGTTACACCTTAAGACCCTATATAAGCTTTTTGCTACGTCGTTAACTGTGTTCATATTTCTTATACAAAAGCACTAAGACTTTATTAAAACTAAAAAAAACAAATACTACACCAAGTACATTCTAGACTTTGATTGCTTCAGTTAAATTAAACATACATCATCTCACATTCTTTCAGTCGAATTAAAAAGAGCTGTAATTTAGTAGACTGTGCTAAAATATTTAACAATGCAGGCTACATTGATGAATGTTCCCACCTACAAGTGAAAATGTTGTCTCTGGGACTTTATGGCAATCAGGAATCTGTTGAAGAAGCAGGTATCGCTCTGTAAAAATTTCAGAGAACAAAAGCTTTAATTCAACGGACCCCAACTTATTTGATTGTCATTTATTGTCAATGCCTGTCTTCAGAATCTTCTTACAGACATGTCTTCATACTGGAGCTGTTGGCAACTATTACAGAGAATGAACACATGAGAATGAACACATGAGAGAAATGCAAAAATCTCAAAACAAATTTGTTAGTTCTGTTTCTTAAGGGGAATGTTTCAGGTGTGGCGAGAGAAAAATAAGGCTCATTAAGCTTCATGAATATTTGTAAATGACTAAATCAGTTTATGGCTTAAGCATAGAAAGGTTTGAAGAATGATATGTTTCAGCTGTCTGAATATATTAGTGACTGAACAAAATGTTCAATAGGTCCAATAAAGTCCTGTTCTCCTGACAGCGGCAGCAGGACTCTCTTGGCCCCAATACTGAAGTCACAATAGGTGTTAGCATATTAGCATATTGCACCGCAAAATGGGATAATCCCCAAGAGTGTCTTAAATCATCAGCCAGCTATGTTTATTTAATCAGATGTGATATCTAATATATAGATATTCTGTTTTATCAATAGTTGTTTATATGTTGATTTCAAAGTTCTTTTTCTTTATCTCGGAACAAGAAATCTATTTATAAGCAGTTAAAAAGCAACAGCTAAACATGTTTTACAAAAATAAACTGACTTATAGCATCCAAGATCAACAGTTAATTTGATCTTGGATCAAATTAACTGTTTAATTTGATCCAAGATGCACTTTAGCACAGGAACATGAAATCATTTATTGTATCATATGTGCTTCAGGCCCCCAAAGGACTAGCAACAGCTCTGCACTCATATCTTGGTAGCTTTGCTGCTGTACCATACTGTTTCCATTTTCAGATGACTGGCCATTAGTGCTCTTTACGCTTTATAAGTTTTTTTTTTTATTTTGTTTGTTTATTTTACCTAATGCTGTTTGAACATTTCCACCACTTCATCCATGATCTGACTGCTGTGTGGTAGGTCTTCATGATGCCTTTTATTCATTCCAGTTTACAATTATCCTATTATTATTTTGTGTTGGCCTGTCAAAGAAAGACACTATAAAATATAATAAACTTCTCCAGGCACCATACAGAGACAAAACCTTTAGCACCCTATGCCCGCTTTATGTTCTCTGGGAATCGTTGATAGTCTTCTCATGGTGTCCACTGCGTTTTTAGAGAATGGTTCTCTGGGGACGTCTTGCTGAGAGACTGAGCAGATCAATAAGTGAAAAGAAATAATTTTGTGCCTCGACATGTGTGCTGCTCCTTGTGGATTTAAATCCATTTTGTGTCAGCAGTATATGCCAAGTATAGGTAGATTTATAGGTCAGTACTCAAGCTCTGAACAGAAGAGCTTTAAGAAAGACAAAAACATCAGTAGGCAATGCTGTCAAGTGTCAGCAAATTAGGCATGTATTATTTTCTGGACTTACAGTGACGTAAGTTAATTGACTGCTAAAGGCAATTTGTTTTATTAAGTTAAGCAGTCAAAATGATTCATATTCTAGGTAACTGGCAATCTGTGTACTGTCTCATGGTTCAGATTCCTTAATTTATCACTGGCTTTTTCTAATTAACACTGTGCTATTTTGCTGATTTTTTAAAATCATTGTGACTCATTTATTGGAGAACAGAACATGCATTGAAGAACATTAATCAAACTGTATCTTTTAAAGCCATTTAAAGTAACATAGAATACAAGAATACAAGGTTAACATTCTGATGCCTTCTGCACTGTTAGGGTGATATAAGACAGAAGACCTGCTTCTCTCAAAAGAAAAAAAATAATGTAAAAGAAATGTCAATTTTGCAAACAGTAGTTTCAGCTTTTCTTTGCATTTTATTGCATTTGGCATGTCAAAAAATATTTTTTTATATCTCATTATTGATAATCAATTCAAATAATCTTAATTAGCGTTATAACAACCAGACCTTTTTAAAGTAATTTCTGACCCACATTTTGCCTGTTTCACTTACTGTAACCCTCAGCTCCGTCTACTGAATCTCTATTAAAGTCTGTACTTCTGTTGTTCCACTCTGAAATTTTACCGCCAGTCAGAAGAAAACATGTTAAAAAATTTTTTTTAATAAAAGACAAGAAAATTCCTAATGAAATTTTGAAGGGGCCTGTAGCATTGGGTGTATGTACAAGTATCAAGGCTTTTACTTTGTAGAGTATGTTTTAGTTTTACTTTGAAATCCCAGTATGGTTGTCTTTTGAGGACAGTTTTAGCTCCATTAGCTACTTCATATGACAATTTTCTCAATTTATATTAAGTACAAAGTGCAGAAGTTAGGCTTTAGTTTGTTTTTTTTTTTAATTCAGAAGCGTCATTTTAAAAAGTAAATGTAATGACACCTGTAACGTTGATTTCCAGCAGCATTGTTAAGCCCAATACGGCAATGATTTACTGTGTGAAAAATGAAGGCTTTTATTTTGGTGAGTATGTTTCGATCTTATTTTGCATTTTAAGGACTGGTTTAATTCCTATAGTAATATAGAGTATTTTATCATCAATGTGCCATTTGCATCTTTGAAGCTATAAACTTCCATCTATACAATTTAATTTATAAACTGTATTTGAAAGTCCCAATGACTGAAACTGTGGAGGAACCACACACCTTACATTATCAGAAAAGTGCATGGCTCTGATTTTAAATCACACTGGCATGCGTCCGTAAAAAACATAACTTGTGAGTCCAGTTTTCCAGAATAGGTGTGAGCTCTCTGGTAACTTAAGATAAAATGAAATCCTATCTGAAATGTAGCTTAAAATTGTTGGAGTGTGTTAATCTTTTGCTGTTATATTATTCTTCCTGAAGAGAGCCAGTGCTCTGTTGCTATAGTGTTCTGCTCTTTCTGCAAATGCTCACATGTAAGTGTGTCGATGACAGGCACAGCCTGCCTGTTCCACAGAAGCTGTCTGCTCTAAATTCCCAAAAGAAGGGTCCAAATAAAACTGCACACAGTGTTTTAAAATGATTCAAACCACGTGCTACCACTGTCCCTGGGCCCTAATCACGGAAATTATCTTAGCTGCAATTAATTTAAAGTAAAAGATAGGTAGAAAAAACCTATCTTTCCATCACTGTGAAGCTCACCTGACTTCATAGTGAGAATGTGACACTCTCACACATAATACAGGGTTTATGAATGTATTGCTGTCTGCACAGTCAGAAAGGATCACACCAGCTGTGTGAGAGTGTGAAGTGGGGAGACTAAGTGAAAGAGACAAATTACTGCAGAGGACACACAGGGAGCTGAACTAAGACACAAGCAAATCCTCAAACCAAAGAGAAAAAATCTACCATAAATATAGAAGCAGAAAATCAAAATACACATAAGAAGGAGCATAAGAAATAAATAAGCAAACACAATGCAAAGAATTGAATATGGTAAACTACAATGATGAATATTCAATATGAAAATATAGCAGGAATAAATAACAATAACGAAAATAAAAATTAAAATCCAAACCCAAGGATTATGACAATATAATGTTTAAACTACCACTAAAACAGGCCCCTGTGTGAAGAATGTCAAACTGTAATATTTTTTCAACTTGGCAATAGTTCAAACGAAATTGTCATAATTTTCTCAGCTATGACAACTGGGGGGAAAAAAGCAAAAATGCTTAATAGAACAGTTTGTTTTGTGTAACACACTGGACTGTTTGACATTTCATTGTTTCACCATCTTAAAAATATAAATTTTGTATAAGGTTGCAGAGGGCTAGTTTGTTTCTGGGTGTTCTTGTGTAATGACCTCTCAGTTTTATAGTTGCTCTATAAAGTTCATATATTCTTACTGTACAATGAGATTTGCTAAGGAGGCATCATTGCAAACAAGAGGCGATAGAGCGTCACAATCAGAGCCTGATGGAAAAAGCAGCCTGATGAAATCAGGTCAGCCGTTACTGACTTTGTGGAATAGTATTGATCAGCTTTTATTTCTCTGTTTAATGCTTCTTTCAGGCATTCTACTACTTTTTCTATGAATGTACTGTGATAATCATGATCTGTGCCACAGAAAGTCTGGCTCACAAATGATTTTTTGTGATGACTAGGGAACTGTGGGTCTTCTTGTTTGGAAAGAGATCGGGTTAGGCAGATATATTTTCTGTTTGTGCCACAGTTGCTCTGAAGCTCAGCAGTACACAGACACAGTAGAGCTTTGGGCCAAGTACCAACATCATTATCCTAACTAGTCACAGGGAAAAGGCTAAAGATTAGTTTAGACAGCAAAATTTTGTGTGTTTAAAAGTTGGAGGTTTGCTCATGCACAATGGAATCACATTTGTTTCATCTGAATTATTATGTTTATCTTTTGTGATTAACTCAGTGGCAAATAGTCATTTGATACAATTTCTGCAAAATTCCATATAAGAATCCCCATTTTGGTGCAGTGGTCAGTCAGTGCATCACAAAATAGAAAAACTATCATTCTTCCTTTAAAGTCCTTCAACGCCAATGCAGATTTTCTGTGATTCATGTAGATTTTTTTTTTTTATTTGCAGTGTAACCAGATCAATTATTTTAATAGCACAGTGATGTGTAGCATTGTGAGTTTGCAAGATTTATATGTTTCCCTGCTTCAGCATACCTGATTTGAATCAACGAAACTTGTTGAAAGGCTGAGGAGAAAATTAAGCCATTAATTAACTGCAACACGTCTAAGCAGGATGGCTGGTAAGCAAGGCTGCTGAAGAAGCTTAAAGAATTGTCCATGGGTCCTAGTAAGGGAGGAGATTGTGGCGGTGAGCAGCTGTGGTGTTAAATTCAGCTGTTATTAGCTGTTATTAGCTGCACATGCAAACTTTTTAGATTGTGTTCAACACTCACACTTACTGCACGTGCAATTTTTTTCCGGCTCTTGCAAAATTAGCACTTCTTATTAGGAATCAGACCCAAGGAGTTTATGGTCGCCAATTCCTTATATCGGCAGGATGCAGAACAGAAGATCTGACACTTTCTTTCATTGTGGATTGTGGCTGGATGATATCTTGGTTCAGGGGTGCCGGTGGATTTTTGTCTGGTTTTCTGGAGTTGTATCTGCCCTGTCAGTAAGTTTCATTCCACCTGAATTGTCCTAAATCTAAAGAGAAAGTTTTGATTCTAGATAAACTTGCTTAGCTCACTTAGACACTTCTCTCTGCCCTGATTTACCTTAAGGCCTGCCTCAGTGGGAACACACCGTTAAGCCGACCAACATCCAACCTGTGGATGCTGTTACACTTTTGCTGTCATATATTTTTTACTTTTATGAAATAACATATGGACTTCATCAGTGACTATGAGAGATACTTCGAGGCCATTAAATAGAAAAGGAAGAATACCTGTGGAATTGAAAAAAAAAAAAATATTAGGCAAATATTACCACATAAGTGCCAGAATTTGTTCACTTTGTCACAATGCTGACAAATTCCACTTGCTTGGATTCCTTTATTTTCCATGAAGCAAAAGCAGCCTTCATCCTTTGTTATTTATTCTCACTGATGTTGAATAAAAGAAAATCACTTTTGATTTAATCCACTCTGCCACTATCACTACGCCACAGGTGCTCTATTTTAAGCTCATGCCTGGGGCTCTGCAATGGAAATGTCATTTTAAGAAGGAGTCCTAATGAACTGTCTTAAAACAGCTTTTTGAGGTGTTCTGTGTTTGAGCTTTTACTGCAGACATCTCTGATTGCCCATTACCTTCCTGAATAACTTTGCCTATGTTTGAGGGCAATGGTGGAATAGATTACCTTCAGAAAAGGATTTTTTTTTCTCATAAGAATTAAAATGCTAATTCTTATGAGAAAAAATTCATTGCGTGTGCCACTACCAAAGCAGCACTGACTGTAATGGTAAATTTCTCACTGACAGGTATTAGTACATGTCTGTGATGAAGCACAGAACTGTATGAATGATCTGTGGCTAAGGTTTTTTTTTTTTTTTTTCTACAGGGAGGTTGATCTAAGTACACTGATGTTTCAATATTATGAACTGTAATGATTATATAATCAGCTATTCTCTGCACCAGAAATTACAAGAGGTGAAAATAAAAAAAGTTGTATTTTAAACTTCAAGCGCCACAAATTTTAGCAACAGTGGTAGGATTTTTACTCTCAAATAAATCTGTCACTACATCATGCAGTGGTTTGCCCATATGACTGGTGTGCCATGAAAGTATTTGAAGGGATAGCTGCATCTGTGTGGAGTAGTTACGCTGACGTTTGCACAGGAAAAGCCCAGGATTTGGGTGAACTGAAAATTGTAGGCAGATTAACAGGGTGGAGAGAGCAGGCAGCTATTCTGCCTGCCACTGCAGGCAGAATAGCTGCAGTGGCAGCGGTCCTGAACCCAAGAGATAAGAGTTCATTTTCACGCAAAAAAGCACAGAAATGCTCACTGCACAGTTGAGCTTACCTGAGTCTAGTGTGATGCCCAACAGGGTTTAACAACAATTTGGAGAGGAGTGGTGAGAAATCCAAGGCAGATATCCTGCAGGGGCCAGGTTGATTGATAACCACTGCTTCAGTATCTAAATACCACACCCCCACAACATCCCTGAGGAGCACAGCGGTGGACAAACAGACGACACAGGGGGAAGGAAAGCTGAAGGGAAACTGCTGTGACTGTGATAGTATATCTTCCCCAACATTGTGAGAGGCTCAATTCTGTGCAGTTTAGCTGAATCAGAGTATGAAAGCCATTCTAACCATATATCTAAATTCTTTTTTTGTGTTTTTTCTTTTTTTTAATCTTTTTGTAGGTAAACAATGTATTCAAGCAAAAAACAAAAACAAACAAAAAAAACAAAAACAACTATGCTGACTGACTATCACAATGCACTCAAAAATCACTTAAAACAAACTCTAAACGTTACGAATGGGAGAGTCTAAAGATGAAATAAGGTTACGTAAAACTACCAGAACTCCAGGGTATCACAGTATTTGAACCAAGACTAAAATACTAAAATATGACTATTGATTTTCTTTAATGAGAAAAGCAACAAATAATTTAACTGCTGCAAATATGATATGATGATTAATGTACAATTTGAAATGTAATCAATGAAACATTAATCAACAATTTGATGTGTAATGATGGCACTTGACAAAATGTAATTCTTCAGTTGTTGATTCCACTACTACTTTGCATGTTTATGTTTTTATGATAAAAAGCACTTTAAAATGCCTTGTTGCAGAAAGATGCTCTACAAATAAAATGTATTAATATTCAGAAATGTTAATTCATTAAGCTATGATGTCTATACCACTAACTTTATGTGCAACATGTAAATTGGTTTATTTTGGTGAGTCACTTCACTATTTACATAGTTTCTCTGACATTTTGTCATGTAAATGGAAAACTTTTGCCATTTTGAAACTTTTGTACATTTTCACATGGGTAACAGACCAACTCCTGGTGACGGATTTGTTGCTTCATCCAAAAGTAATTTTATACCATAGAAACAAACCATGTACCTTAAATGTTTTTGAAGTGAGATTTTGCTCTCTATTAAATCTAACTCACTGAAAAGAGTAAAACTAGACTACTGTTAAAAAATGCCTGCCAGAAATCTTGGCTCTTCGTCCTCAAAGGTAAAAAGGAGAAGCACTTTCTTGCTTGAAATTCACTCATCCCATCCTAAGTAATAATACAGACAATATTTAAATCCACCACTAAAGTTTACTGATGCTTACAGGTTTTCTACTGACTTATGTTGCTACTTTTCCAGGAATATATTCCTTATTTCTGTGAAATGAAGCCAAACTTCAGAATAACAACAGGACTGACTCAAGTCCAGTTTGATCCACAGAACATATTATTAGTAATCATGTAAAAGAAACTAATTGGAAATGTTTTAAAAGTGACTAATTCTAACAGTTACCAACGTCAATATATTGAATGTTAAATATATTTAGACTGAGGTGGTTAAGTAAAAAATAAATAAATAAAAATGCTTTTTTGTTTTCTCAACAACTAAAGCAAATCCTGGCATTCTTAAATCATTTGACGTTTCAGTAAATGCGATTCATACAGTGCTCAAAATTTTTTGTGCAGTGATAGACTTATTAAATTTACTTGACTGCATGTCGTTCTTGTTTTAATCTCTGAGAATTGGAACACAGAATTGTTCCAAATGTTCCAAACTAATCGCCAGACCCATTTTGTTTCCAAGTGAACTAATGGGTATTCATTTACTGCGTTAATGGAGAAACGTCAATCTCGTAATGTGCCAAGCCTCCAGATTATACTCTAACCAAGTACAAAGTTAAGGCATTTAAAAACTCATTAGCATATCAATGACATACGTTTTTGGTTTTTCTAAATTAGAGCTTCAGTAAAATGTTCCTTTATGTTCCCAAATTTTGTTCTCACTCCACCTTTTCCTTTGCTTCCATCCTCCCAGCAGTGACACTAAACTAATCTATTGCAGTGGTGAAAATGCCGTGAAAACTTTACCCAGCCATCCACAGCATCATTTAGTTGTTGAAGGGAGGCAGATTGATAGAAAACAGTGACATTTTATGTACGGTGCATTTATACCTGCTGATTGTCTTTGATTATACTGGAAGACTTTGACTGGTTCTGAACACACGCTTGAGTATTTTAATCAGTATAAAATAATACATTACACATTATAACACTACAGCTACACACTTTAGAGCATTTTATTGGGTTGTTTTATAGGAGAACAACACACAAAAAGGCACATAATTCTATGGAAAGAAAACTGAATTAGATTTAGAAAAAATAAAATAAATAAAAAGAATATATAAAGATGTGGGAGGCACATCTTTATATACCTGAGTATTCAGCTCCCTGAGTCATGACACCTTTTTCTGCTATTATAGCTGAAAGTCTTCTTGGTACTTCTCTACCAGCTTTACACATCAAGAGACAAAGTTATTTTGCCCGTTCTTTCTGGTAAAGTAGGTCTACCTCACTCTAAAGCTTAATGGAAACCCATTATAAAAATATTACCACAGATTATCAGGGGCCATTCTGACAAAAATAATTGCTTGGATCTAAATTGTATGTTTAGAGTTGCTAGCCATCAGAAAAGTGACCACCCGCATAGGTTTTTTTTTTTTTTTTGTTTTTTTTTGCGATATTGCCCTGTATTTAACTGCCTGCATCCTCCTACCGAACATGTAGTCGT
This sequence comes from Poeciliopsis paucimaculata, assembly GCA_903067055.1. Classification (NCBI taxonomy): domain Eukaryota; kingdom Metazoa; phylum Chordata; class Actinopteri; order Cyprinodontiformes; family Poeciliidae; genus Poeciliopsis; species Poeciliopsis paucimaculata. The sequence goes on from CAEGAD010043690.1 coordinate 63,010, forward strand.
CTCTGCCTGCTCAGGAGAGCATCTCTCTCAGCAGATTCTCCCACTTGAGCTGTGGATCTCTGGTGCTCCAGCAGTACCATGGGTCTGCCATTTTATGTCATTTTCTGCTCTCAGGCTGATTCTCAAGTGTCACTGAACTATTTTATGCTATTCCCCCCCTCAAGCTTTGCACAAACAAACAACTCAAGTCCAGCTTCTCAGTGTGGACCTTGACATTTAATACAAAAGTTCAAATACAAGTCATTTCTACTTGCCTTTCTCATGCAGCAAATCTCAAAAGAAGCCACTTTTAGCTTATGATACAGATTTATTTGGGTTATTTTTAAAGATGAAAGATGGACGTTGCACTAGAGGTTAGGCAGTTGCTTCCAGTAATTCCAGGTAAATTAGATTTTTCTATTAATCTGAGAAATTTTTTTTTGCCTTGAATTCAGAAGCATAGATAGAATCATATTGTTTTTTCACATGTATTTCACCAAACACCATGTCACAGCGTGTCTGCGCCAGCCTCCTATACTGAGAAAATTGGCACGAAAAGTATATATTTATTTTTAAATTACGAGCTTGTAATTCAGTTTTGTTTCTTGTCTGTGCTCAGAGTGAGCCTAACATCTGGTGTTTTGTTGAAAGACTCTATTTCACATTTACATTTAGAAGATGTTGCTGTGAGACACCAGCATGAGTGCAAGCTATAACCCTTGGTGACAGAGGCTTTCCTAATTTTCAGAAGATTCTGTTTACAAACAAAAGTGCTCTAGCGTTTTTACTCATTTAGAATAAGCCTCATTAAGGTGAGGCTCATTTCCTCGTTACAAAGAACACACCAATTAAATGAAGAACTGGAGTAAAGATAAACAAATTAAAATAAAGGGTGAATTTCCGTTTCATTGAAAGTAGTAACACCACTGCATCTGATCTGTGGAAGGGAAGGGCAGATGCCAATTGGAGTAATACGATTTTTCTCCAGATTCAGAGAAAAAATCTTCTCTGAGCTCAGTTATTAATTCTCAGGTCTCAATAATGTGAGAGGTTTATGCTCCTAGACCATTACTGCCATTTGCAAAGCTGAAATGATCTAATTATAGTAAATATGTTTGATATTTAAATGTTAACTGTGAATGCTTATAATTATACAGAAGGCTTTAAAGAACCAAACACGAAAGACAAGATTGACATTAAAAATCTCATCTCCAATCTTTACCCAAGGATACAAAACACTTTATTGCTTTCATTTGTTTTTTCCAGATTCCATTTAGGCTGCATATTTCTTTTGATTATTGCTTTTGACTTCAGTGTATTTCAATATTTACAGAAAGACATTGAGCCATATACAATTTGCCTTCTCCATGAAGTAATGTGACGCCTTGCTTCATGTTTTCTTATTTTCACTTGATACTGAAAGATATTTCTTGTTCCAATGAATTCAATGTTTTCATGGACAGGCTTAATCTCAGAGAGGCTTGTTTTTGGAGGCTTCTGCTGTGAGGCAATGCCATTTCAGATTCATTTTGTTGAGTTAAGTTTACCAGTATTATTTCTGTTTTCTAAATTCTAAAATAACTAGACACATTTATAAACTGTAAGTTTGTTAAGCCTTTAAACAATTTGGAAAAGCCCAAATGATTATGCCATGGCTTTGTAAGCTTCCAGATGGAGGTACACACATTGCATGTAGGCAGCACCTGAACCCCATCGATTGAGGAACAGATTTTAAGAAGTGCCTCAATCTTTTAATGGCCTGATGCCTTTAGGGAAGAAGTATAATTTCTCTACTCTTTGATTACTTCTCCACCTACTATGTCGGTTGCTGAAGTGAGTTACAGTTATCAAAAATAAATGCAAATTCTTCATATTTGCTGGACTTCATGGGCTTTGCATCCATCTACTTAATGTAATCAGTGTTGTGAATGCAGTGTGTGATTATTTTCAAGAAATGGACATACAGCAGTATAAGTCCTCCACCTAAAGTACAGCTTTTCCCACAGAGATATACATGCTTAGAATTTGCACAGTAGCTTGCAGGTTTAACTGTAGTTTGTCACTTTGTCTCTAAACACTTCACTTTCTTGAATTTGTTTCTGTCTCTGAAAAACTCATTGCAGAAATATTATGGATATGCTACTGATCAAACTTCACCTTTGAATAATTGTATAAGTTTATTTTTTACATAATTCTATCATCAGATGTTTTACAGAACCTCATCCTATGCTTTTAAAAGATTCCTTACTGCATCTGAAGTCCCTGTCTGGTTTAGTGGGACAGAGAGGGCGTTTCGGGTTAGTAGCTATTGGGACATTCACACTTGTCACTGAAGTCACATGTGTCTCTTACCCACCTGTTCATCCTGTGGGTTGTATGGGTCATTGACACTCATGAGTTGTTACCTATCCAGCCAACATGTGAAATATATTTTGTCACGATTGAAGGTGTGAATACTGCTGGGAAAGAGAAGGGGAGCTACATTAAGCATTGAATGGATGTTTTAGTCTCCACAAGATTACCAGGCTTTTCCCAATGATAAATTACTTCCTTGCCTGCTCAGTTAAAGCATTAGTCTTTTTTTTTTTTTTCCTCACATGAAGCGAGGCCTTGAGAAAATAATTCTGTTATTTTGTGTGCCTCTGCATTAGCAGTTAAGCATCATCAATCTAAAGGTCAAGGCATTCCTTCCTTTCCGCAGACACCATGAGATAAGTTAGAGAAATGCATGACCTTATGAGGACTTCATGAAGTCTGTTACAGGATAGCCAGAGCCTGCATGAAGTATTTCCAACAACAGTACACTGATTTTATTGCCCTTTAGACTACATCTGACTAATTTGGTGGTATCATTAGTGTTATTGTTCTTTTAGGAGTCCTATTTGTGCCCAAGCTTTGACTTCCTGGTTGATTTCTTGAAGTGCCGCTTCAATATTTCCAAGTAATGTTGTTTTTGTCTCGATGCAATATATTTTGGGAAGTGTGCCAGCCCCTCCTCCAGCAAAACAGAACAAGATTAAGTATGGCATAGAGTTTAAATCCAACCCAACGCAACACTGTTTTCAAGCCCGATCCAACAGGACTTCTTAATTCTAATCAAAGGCAAAAGTCTTAAGTAAACTCGACAGGAAAGAAAAGTGCCACATTTGTTCACTTCTGTTTGAAGTGACCAGGCATAGATTCAGGGTTGCTTGGTCTATAAATCTACACTATAGTCTGGGAAGCTTCTACTTTCATCCTTTAAATGTAGAAACGGTGAAACAGTTTGTTAATATTACTGTTGCTAATATTGCTGTAACTGTAACACCGGCAACTAGCAAAGCTCCTGCTTGAACCGAGGCGGTCAGTGGTCACACTTGCTGACAGTTTGATTTCTGGGTTGCATCCCATAATTCTCATAAGGACCAAAACACTTTCATTATTTCCAGATACATACAACCTATAGTGTATGTATCTGTGAAAGGATAATAACCTCTTCATTATGACCATGTTTTCTAGCATTGTTTTCTGTGAACCCACCCCGAAGTTTTAAATGACACAAACTCATGAACTTGGTTGGTTCAAATTCTAACATTTAGGAGAAGCTTTTGTCTCGAGACAACAAAAAAAAAGAAATTTAGGCCCTTAACCGTATAAATGCTTTACAACAGAGTAATGAAGTGGGGATATCCCTGTTCATCATTCCTGAGTGTGAGTATCTATTTTTTAGCTTTTAAATATTAGACATCATGAATTAGTCTGAGCTGAAGTCTATCAAATAAGACGTGAAGGATCCTCAAATTCAGCATTACCATGACCTCGATGACTAACAACCTCCACCAACATATTGGTTTGATATTTCCTTTCTTTTCTTTGTACAATTTATCGTCACTGGCTTTAGGATTCGTAAAACATGAACATAGTAAAACAACGTTTGACACTCGCCCTCTGGGTTCTGCTCCACAGTATGTAAATTTATTTTTTATTTGTTCGCCACCCATCTCTTATTCTCTGTGCTCTGACTGAACTCATTTCATCTGAATTTCAGGACCAGTTTAATCACAAGATCAAGGAGGCACTCTGAAGTGGCACAGAAATATATTCAGAGGAGCCTACACTTGCAAAGCAAATCAGTGCATGAAAGTAAAGTGGAAAAAAATTATACATGGTTTTCAAAATCTTTTACAAATAAAAATCTCAAGTGTGTGGATAACCACATTTTGCTGAAAATGAAGCACAAGTCTTTTAACGTGTCTCCATCAGCATTTGTGCATCAATTTTTTGGTGATTATTCTTTGGAAAAAAGCTCAAGTTCAGTCACATTTTACAGAGAAAAACTGTGAGCATTAATATCGCCAAATGTTTTCTATAAGGTCAACGCAGTTCTTGTGGGTTAACATGCTTTGATCTATTCCTTTCCATTATAGCTTCGGCTTTATGATTAGTGTTATTATCCTGCTGGAAAGTCGACCTCCACCTCAGTTTCAAACATGGCAGAGGTTCCCCCACCAACATTTTTAAATATGAGCATGATGCGTTCAAGGTTGTTAGTTATCCATCACACAACTGGTCTTGTCTGATGAAAGCGATGCTTTCAACATGCCATCAAACCTCAAATAGGACTTCTGATGCCTTTTTTGTTGCCACTATTGTATAAACGATTTGTGGAATGTGGATCTGTGCAGCTTCTCAAGAGTTGCCATGTGCTTCTTGGCTGCTTCTCTGTAAATAAATACCTACTTGTGTTGCCTGTCAGTTTAGGTAGGTGGCCATATCTTCTTAAGATTGCATATGTGCCACACTTTTTTCATTTTTGAAAAGAGAACAGCAATGTTAGGATATTATTTTATGAGCTAATGTTACTTTTTCCTCGACTGGCCTCTGAACCATGAAGCTGCTGTGACATAAATATTTTAAGCATTGTTCGTACTGTAGGTATGGAAAAGGTTTTTGCAAACAGCTATGAAAACAGAGATGCTACTTGAATGGGCTCAAGTCTTTTCCATTTTGAATGGTGGCCAAGAGAAACACCTCTGTGTCAAATCATAGTTATACTGAAGAGAACAGCATTCTGTGCATTTCTAATTAAAAGTTCCCTAAAAATACCGATCAGCTTGAAAAAATATATTGATACATTTATTTTATAGAATTTGTTAGGGTGCTTTTAGCGGTGACATTGATAATTGAAAAAACTGTGTGTAAACAATTAAATAGCTTCCTAACAATAACCAACTGCTTTGACTCCTTCCAGTCTGGTTTTCGTGCTCACCACAGCACGGAGACTGCCCTCGTAAAAGTATTCAATGACATCCATATAAACATGGACTGTGGGAGAACCACAGTGCTGGTTCTGTTGGACCTCAGTGCAGCTTTTGACACTGTCGACCACGACATATTATTGAATCGGCTGGAGAGTCGGGTCGGACTCTCTGGTTCAGTCCTCAACTGGTTTGAATCTTACATTAAGAATAGGGATTTCTTTGT
>CAEGAD010043691.1:0-27007 GCA_903067055.1 Poeciliopsis paucimaculata
ACATATATATATATATATGTGTGTGTGCGTGTGTGTGTGTATGTATAAAGGTGTATAAAGGTGCAATTTAAATTTTGATTCAAGTTTGTTCTTAATTTAATTCTTGATTTACGATGTCTGGCATCGTAAATCAATGCTGGTGGTGCTTGTGAAAATAGAAAGTCCCAGAACAGTAGATATGCTGATATTTGGCTCACATGAATCTGTAAGTTACAAAATAATGTTCAGTTTGTTTTCTGAAGAAAACATGAGTCTATGATTCTAGTGATTTATGAGTGTGTCCCATGAATCTCATGGGTCAAAGAAATTAGCGTTAGCATGCCAGTGCTTGAGACCGGGCTGGTAGTTTTTGGTAGGTTAACGTGTTAGCTTGAAGTAGCGGTTAGCATTATGCTACTGTGTTTTTTTGTTTTTTTTATGTTTATGGTTTTCTACACAGAATGGTTGAGCATTGTCGTTAAGTACACACTTGTAAGATAATACACTAAAGTGTTTTATTTGTCTATTTCAGTTTTATACTGAACAGTCAGTCTAGCAAGATATGCTAAACATATTTACATCTCGTGAAAAGCCAAGCTGAGTAGTGTGGAGAATGTGGTTTTTTTTTTTCTTTCTAAAACTAAATGCAGTTGAGCTTTTAGTTTTAGAAAGCTCAACTGCATTGAGAAAAAAAACGAATGAATTTAAATAAATTTATCGCTGACAAATTAGCGTCATTGTTGAAAGGCTGCTGTTCAGTGAAGAACCAGAGATTAAAGCCAAAATTGTCATATTTTTCTTAGCATTACCACATTTTCCGCAGTGCAATATTTGTTTTAAATAAGTGAGACAAACCGAATGTGACATGATGTGACGTGGAACAAGAGAACTGATCAAAGCCATTTGGGGGGAAAACAAACGAAAACAGGCTGCAGTGGTTCTGGGACTGAAGAGCTCGGATGGACACAGACAGAGGAGGATGAAGGGAAAGACAGACGAAATGGCAGAGTGGCGACACGGTGCTGGCATTTAATAGCAGCTTGTCACAGCGGGACGCGCAAGTCAGCCAGCAGAAAGACTGTGGACGAGTCTTGGTGAGAGTGTGCGCAGGCTGATGTGTCAGAGCTTGTTTCCAGAGCTAATAGCAGCGGTGCAGTCAGCAGGGAACAAAGCCTAATTGTCTGCTCTCATTCAAAAGTCACCTTTATCATCTTTTCTTGTCTCCTGACCCTCGTTACAACGAAGCCGTTTGATCTTTGTTTTCCTTTACATCAGCTCGCTCTTGTCTTGTACTCAGATTTTTTTCATTCTCTATTGATTTAAGTTATTGTTACGCTAATTCATTCTGACTATTATTTCTCAGGCTTACAGTCAAAAATCTCAAACCAGCCTTGTGTTAGTCAGTCAGTAGTTGTTGACGCAACAAACTTATTTTAACTGCTCCTTATTTCATGGAAACAACACAATTGCAAAATTGTGTTTTTACGACTGCAGTTGCTTTTCCACTGACCATATATTTGCGCAATTTGACTTTTCAAAAATAAATTTGCTTAATTGAAACTTGCCAATTTTGAGAAAGCTGTTGATTTTTTGTTACGTTTTTGGGCGAGGATGAGATGCATTTAAATACGCCTAATGTTTGAAATTCCCTGCTTTTTATTTCTGACTGTTTTTTATGTTTGAGCTAGTGAGAGGCTGGGAATACTTTATAGAAACATACATGATTTTGTTTTATGGTTAAAACAATTGTAGCTATAAAAGGAGGTTAAGAAGAAAAAAAAAAAGGTTGATCCAAGCAATAATTTGATGGGGCATACTTTCATTTCTTTACGCAGTATGAAATAATGAATAAGTGGGGATTTCTCTACCACATCAGAGCTTTTTGACTGAAATGACTTGCATTAAAGCATCACATTCACAACCCTATAATCCCTCCTCTCCATTTACCAGGACCGCTGAGGCACCTGTATAATGATTCCACAAATCACAAAGGAGATGCTGCTGTAGACATTAGTCACAGCTAACTCTGATTTATAGCTCCAAGTGGTGACAGTGGAAGAAACAGACCAACGGAGAAAACGGCTGGACTGTTTTCACAACCAAATCAATGGAAAATTCATCCGAGACAGAAAAGCTCTGAACTGCGGTTTACACCCCTTTTAATCTGTTGCCTGTAAAGCATTTGCAGCGTTTATTAGTTGGAAAATAATCATTTACTTTAGCTGGAGTTGCCTTTATTACACTTTGGCCTAATAAAAGCAGCACATTTTGCTCTGTAGGGGAAGCATTGATCAAAATGAAATTTTTGGTGCACAGTAGCAATCTTTTCTTCAGCGATATAATTACTTTCTGTGCTTCTTTCCCCGACTCTACTCGCTCTCCCTCTCATACTGCAGTGTCAGACTTGCGGCAGGAGTGAATCTGTTTTAGCTTAGCGTTTAATCTCTGATTGCCATTCTGTGCCATATTGATGAATTACCATCCTTGTTTGTGTTGCTTTATTTTTCCAAAGGATGTGTACACTTCAGGTGAGACAAACCATAAATGCAGACTGTGGGAGAATCACAGTGCTGGTTTTGTTTTCGCCATAGCACAGTCCCGAAACGACTAAAGAGTTGAGCAGGACTCTCTGGTCCGAAACTCAATTGGCTTGAATCTCATGTAAAGAACTGGGGTTTCTTTGTGTCAACAGGCAACTTTTCATTGGAACGGACACAAGACACAAGCGGTGTACCCCAAGGTTCAATCATGGGGCAACTCTGATTCAGTAGCTATATTTTCTCACTAATTCAGGTTATAGCACAAAATGAAGAAATAAACTGTCAGAAAACTCCACAGCTGAAATACTGAGTCCCTTTAAATCAAGACTAAAACCTTAAGTTGCCTTGAGTATTGGTCTTTTGACCCACAGCCACTGGAACATTAACCCGACATATTTGATGTGTATTGATGAATTTAATGATGTTCACAAAATGATTCACAACTGGTGATTGTGTGACGTGTTTACAATGTTTTTATGTTGTATAAAGGAGAATTTGCACTTGACTCATCCTGTGGTTTCAACAAGCTGGAAGACGTTGAACAAAAAATAGAAATGGGAGAAGTTACCCAGCAGACGTACGGGGTGGAGCGCTGTAAAATCCCAATTAAAATAATATGTTGAGTTTACTTCTGACTCAGGCCTTTAAAGTTCAAAAGTTGGGTTGGATCGCACTGGGACACAACACCGGGTTGAATTTTTATGGCTCGATGTGAACTCTTAATTGGGTGATCTAAACAAATTTCTGAATTTAAGTATTCCAGAGACAAATTTTCTCTGCCTCTTGAATAACTTCAATTTTGTTAATGGACCAAGATTTAGGAAATATATATGGAAAGGTTGTACTGCAACTGACCACATGAAAAAAGGCTAACCTTTCCTGATTTGGAAAGACTGTTCAAGTTAAAGTGTTTTTCTTTTTCTTTTTTTAGTTCTGATTACAAAAAAAAAGTAATCAGAGCTTCAAACAAAGAGATTTGTCTCACCCTGGCTCTCTGGCACATGCAGCCATGTGTAATTTCCACTGAAAGCTTCTGCTGCCCTGTAACTGAAATCATTTAGCTCCCACAGTTCTATGTTAATCATAGACCTTTTTTCTTTTTTTTTTTTGCCAGAATTGCTGTGATGAGTGCACATAATTTCTACTGCAATCATCTTTAAATCTCCACGAAACGGCACAAAATGCCCACAATTTACACAAATGATAAAAACCTTTCAGCAGCTTTGATGGTTATAGAATGTTTACAGTATTTGCTTGCGTTCGGCTTTTTTGTTTTTTTCTTTTTCGCATTTATGTTTTAGATCATCAAACTAGGTTTAATTTTATAAGATAATTTCATACATCAGGGGGAAAAAAATCTACAAACCTGACAGGATGTAAAAAAAAAAAAAGTAATTTCACCTCAACCCAAAAGAATGTGTGCCACTGTGTAACTTTTATGAAAAATGGTTTTTTATGTACTCATATAGTGAAATATTATACATTTTAAATATTGTACCACCTGGTTCAATTCTAAAAATCTTAAATTATTTACTGTCTGTCTTAACTTTTCCACCGCTGAACTTTTTATCCTTTTATGACTCCCAACAATAACTCAAGACCTGGAGCGTTACGTAATAGATGCTGCTTTTATTTATTTTTATAAAGTACAATCAGTCTCCAGCTCCTCGGGATCAGAATCACTTCCACAGCTTTGTGTACATGATTCTTCTTAAGCCCAAAAGGAGCCAGGAAAACAATTATCTGAACAAATTGAACGCGTTTTCTTTTTCTCTGCAGGTGGCTGCCACTGAATAAACATGAGTCACTGCCAGCTCAGATTTCCCTGAAGTGGATATTCTGCAGGTGGGCAGATAAATCCGTACACAGCTAAGATTTTTTTGTTTTGATGAAATTATGACATGGTACAGAGCAAATCCCATTTTGATTTGCTATCTAAAAGATATTTATGTCTTGGTTTTGCATGCCGACGCTGTTGGCAGGCTGCAGGTGACATCCACTTTTGAAGTGCTTCAACAGCAGACGCCGAGCAGCCTGCAATTTTTGCATGTCAGCCATTTAGCTGTCACTCCGAGTCAGGCCCAGTTAGAGAGAGTACAAGAAACGAAAATGATTGGTTACATTACAAACATGGCTGACAACCTCTCTGTCCTGGTGATGGATGTTACTCGTGACATGTGCTGTGTCTCATTACATGTGGTGAAAAACAAGTAAATAGAGCAACCTCTGTAAGCAGACTGAGTAACATTTTTGAAAGGCCAGTCATGACATTTTGTAAAAAGTAATGGAGCTCATTTATGGTAGTAACAGTGGAATTGGCTCGGCACGCGGGAGGCAATGTTGCTACCTCTCCTTTCATTTCCAATGCTGAAATAGGAGTTGAGGCAACGGTCAACTTGGCAAAATTTGTGCATGTGAAATTTTTAACTTGCCCACACAGATGTGAAAACACACATCTGTGCCAGCGATGCGACACAAGAAAGTAGAAAACTGTTCAACTTTAGTTTGTGCCGTTGTTATCGCGTCTCGTATGTTGGGTTCATCCCCGGTGGCGGTAAACATTCGCCTTTCACTGCCGTTCGTGAGTTATTTACACGTTGTTTATACCAGTTCCTGACTAGTGTAAAAGTCAACTAGTTGACCCTTTCTAGTTCCCTGGTGAGTTCATAAGCCACAGGAGTAGGAGCAGAGCAGAGCACTTGTAGATAAGCAATGTAAATTAAGGGGGTTTTGACCTTGATAGTCCAGTTCAATTGGGAACCAAAGTTGCAACATGCGTTACATTTTCAGCACTGTTTCAAACTGCACTAAGAACCACTTAAGTAAAGGCCATAAAAACCTTTGAAGAAGACTCTGAGTTTAACTTCCTTCCAGCTGGAATGTAAACAACAACAGAGTGGCGCCAGATTGTGGTGGTTGTAGGATTTCTCTTCTGTCTTTGGCAAAAGGCCACAAGCCATTTCTCCCACATTGGCACACAGGTTTGCCCTTGCACCACATCATAGTTCACAGAAACCAAACCCACACTCAGGTTTGTTGGTGGCCCAAAGTTCACTTTTTTTGGTCCACATCAGAGTTTGGTTGCGCATCCACACCTCCCTGAAGAAACTGGACCTTTTAGGCAAATTAACTATAGTTCCATTAAAGTGGACCAAACAGGGGTGATGTGAATACACCTTAAAACAGGAAGCCAACATTCAATCAATTCAAGCAATCAATTGGAGAAGAACAAATTAGGAGAGTGGTCCCTGCTTTACTCTTCAGTGATAATGCAAAAATGACAAATGGAAGAGATTCTTTAAGCCATTTCAGCATTGTCTGATAAGAATCTACTGTAATGAAATTTTCTTCCAAAGGCACTGGACTCAATTAGATTACACACAAAGATTATAAACCAAAGATTGCCTTTGTAAGGCAGTAAATCTGCACTGTTTATTAATTTATACTCTTACTACCTAAAATAGTTTTTTGTGTGTTTCTGATTTAGCAGTTATTTTCTAGTTCACTTTAGTTTCTGCTATCAGGGTCATTCTAGTTTCATTGTGTAATGCAACTTATTTTGGTTGGATTTGTCTTGTTCTCATTTCGGTCCCTCTTGTTATTTATTTTTTAGTAATTTCGTTACCCCAGGTTCAGTTGATCTTATAGGTCTAAGTCTATGTCCATCTTTCTTTACTGATTCTAGCTAGGTTATTTCTTTTAGTCCCATCATGACAAACTGTGAGCCTATAGCATTACCTTCAACTCCCTATTTCAACTGCCCAGTCAACGGACGAGGTGGGGGGAGTTGTCGAGAAAGTTTTGACTCACCTAACTAATCCTATCTCAATGTGACTTCCCTGTTGGGACTTGCAGTCATTTAGGCTCATCCTTTTTGGTTGAATCTGAAATGTCTCGAGAACCGCTAAGTCTTATGGACTTCATCAGCGTGTTGGGCGCCCCCGTAAACTCCTCAGACACCAAGTTTAACCCTCTACGACCTGTACTTTGAGTTTTTATTTATTGTGTGGTGTTTATCCTTTATCCATAACCCCTCTTTAGCTGTTCTACATACAAAATTGCCCATCGTTCTACCGAAATACTCAACAAATCAGCTGACATTTTGAGAAACACGAAGGAAGTCTTTCTTGTGATGCGACCAGTGACGCCATCCCTCAGCCAATCTGACAGATGGAAATTGTGATGTCATTGTTCTCTATATGAAACATGTGCGAATATGAACGTACATAAACCATTTGACTTTAAGTATATTAGGGCCTTTAGTTGACAAATGAGTCTCATTAAAATGTGTGTGATAAGAGTTTTGTCAATAATGACCTAAAATCTACATTTTAAAAATGAATAATTCTCGCTATAAATATATTTGTACACTTGAAGGCAGATGTAGTCATTTCTACGTTAATCAATGTGCGTTGTGTGTCGTCACCAGCTGTTTAAAGGAGCGACGACTCAAGATTAATCTTTGTGGCGTTCAGCTGGCGAATCTAAGTATAAAAATAATCAACTTTCTTTTCAGTCTCAGTCGAGTCCCGAGAGAATTGGACTCTTTAGCAGCTCAAAGCCCCAGTCTGTTCTCTATGTTAATTATGACTGTGAGCTGTTTACTGTGTCTGTTTGCTGCTTGGTGCTGAAGTGCGGCGTGAATAGAAGCATCCCTCCCGCTGAAAACATCTGGTGCCGCAACTGAAAGCAAAGCAACGACCAGACTGTAAAGTTCAAGGTGGAAAACAAAGGAAATTTGTTCAGACTGCCAGCCTGCTGTTGATGCTTTCGCATCAATCCAGTAGCTGTTTATTAGGCATGTGCTTGGTGAATGGCACCTGTGTAGCGTCCTGTTTGCTACCAGCATTTTCAGGTTAAGTAGCAGATCATTAAGTGCCTCCAAACACTTGTAACGGTTGAAGAAAGGGCAGGTGGGCGAAACAGAGATGAAGGGTGTAGTTTCAGTGGATTTTAGTTGATTCTGTAAATCAGTTTTAGTTATTTTGTTAGTTTTAGGTAAGTATAAAAACGTTTGCACGACACATTTTATTTTATTTCTTTTTCATTCGGGGATCCAGTTGCAAGCAGCAGATCCTGCATCGTTTCTGGTGAGAAAAATAATAAAAGCGCGATAGTATTAGCCGTATTCGTGCAGGAAAATACACGCATTGACTTCATTTAAAAATGAATGGAAGATTATATACAATTTAGGTGTATTTTTTCTTAAGCAATATTGGAAAATCAAAATTTTTTCTTGATGAAGGTTATGGGTTTCATGATTTGTGCAGTTAAAAGTATTGAAAAGAACTAAATGTTTCAATAAAGGTTAATATTAAAATATATGCATTTTGTCACTATGGTGAATTTTACCAGACTACAGTGACTACAATGTCTTCCTTAGATTTTTGGATTTGATAAACACGCAGAGACTCCTGTCCTTGTCTTGACATAACTTCTGTACAATACGTTGATCTTGGCAAAACCTCCTGCAGCGCCCCCTCTCGGGGGTGAACTCTTGGAGGTCCAGCTTTGAACCCGCATGAGGGAGGTCAGTGTTGGCGAAATGCGGGCTCCCTGTCAAATTCGGCTGCCGCCGGGGCTTCGCCTAGACTTTCCCCCCATACACCATCACCCCCCTAAACAGACTTTCATGGGTTCATCCCATTTTTTGCCCAGAACTGAATGTTGCCCTCCCTCCCACCCGTTTTGGACTTTCCTGTTTCGGCGTCTGGTATCCGCTGTAGGGGGGGGTACTGTCATGAGGTGTATGTTTTGTTTCCTTTAGGTCGCTTCAGCGACGGCTGTTTTTGGTTTTCCCTGTGTATTTAAGTTCTCCTGTTGTTCCCAGTTATTTGTGGGATGCTCTACTTGACTTGCTGCGCTCTCAGTGAGTTTTTTTGGACCGTGTTTGTATTTTGTTTGGCAATTAAAAGTAATTTACTGCTTGATTCAGCCTGGATCTGGACTCACCTTATTGTGGAAGATGACCTTCTTCTGACAATTGGTGAATTTTTTTTCTAGTAATTACACCCACAAATCAAAGACATTATAGATTAATTAGAGAACTGATGTTTTAACATATTTATATCTCTTAGAATGTATAATACCTCTGTATGGGATACACATTTAAGTTTGGGCCTTATTCGTGAGTGCATCAGAGCCCCACCAACTTGCAACACAAAGCTACTCCCTTGTGTTAAAGCCTCCAAATAGCCAATTCATTTGATAGAAGCATATGAATAATAAACACTATGATTGCTACAGGCTTTTGGAGCGCTTGGATTGCTCAGGCCTAATAAAGCTAAGTAATAAAAAAAAGAAACGACACAGTGTTTCTTCTTACTGTTTATTAGTTACTACAAACAACAGTTGGGCATACAGTATTTTTCATTTTTTAGAAAAGTATCCTAAAGTAACCAGAGAATATGTACAAAAAGAGATATCTTTGGAAACACGGTGTTTGGGGGGAAAAAAAACTATCAAGCACTGTCAGGTGAAATCACTCAATCAGGTTTATTCATATATTGTCTGCACAATAGCTTGTAGGACAATCAATAATGAAGAAGGTCTGGGTAAAAAAGCTCTGCCAGGCAGACACAACACTTGAGTTTTATACCAAGGATAAGAAATTAAAAACAAGGCGAGACGGTCTGTCTTCTCTCTTCGCATTGTAAGATGGTTGTTTGCAGCACAGGCAGTTTCCTTCAAAAAGTCAAACTGGCACATTACATACGTCATGGGCAAATGTGAACAATTGGGAACATGTAATATTTAACCAGAGTCTACACCTCCAGCAAACAAGCTTTTCTCAATAGCACAAAGTACAGCGAAGAACAAGGAGCCGATTTTTACCGAGCTAATTTTATATGAAAGACAGAGGAAGCATTGGTTTATTCCTTCAGGTACGTCCTATTTTTACACATTTAAATATTTAAAAACTAAAATGACTGGCAGAAAAACATACTGTCAGAAAAAACTGGAAAATGATTCAGTAGAGAGTACAGCATAAAATAATTACCATTGGCTCAACTCAAAAAAGGTTGATTTTATTTGAAAACTGTACTGAACATACCTCAACAGACAGACTTGATCAGTCACTGAGTCCCTTAAGCTAGCTTGTTTTCTGAGAACGTTAGTGGTTATGTAAGAGAAGTCAGTGATGGATGCCAGCTGTGAAGACAGGCAGCAGTCGGGCTGGATGAGTGGGAGAGCTGTGAAGCTGACTGGCTGCTAGTAAGAGAGGATGGTTGACCAGTAAGGTCCAAATATTAAAAGTCACATCTGGCGTGTGTGTGTGAATCCATGTAGTTGATCGAAAATCTAATTCTGACTTCTACCATAAAATGTTGACATAGTGTTGTCTTAATCTAATGTGAAGGGGACCCTGAGGTTATTTTTTTTCTTCATGTATTTTTTCTTATATTTCATCTAGTCTCTAATTGCACCACCAATTGTAACAACTTTAGTTTCTTTTTTAATTGCGCAACCCTATATTGACATTTTACACTGTTTATGTCATGCTGGAGATTATGTAGGCAGTAAAGTAAAGCATTTTATAATTGTGCACATTTTCATTCTTTGCTGTTCTTTAAAATTCACAAAAACAAAAGTAACATTTCAACAGGCATTCAAGAGGCTGCCATTTACATACTTTTAGCGTATTGAACGTGTTTTTCCACATTTTCACATAAGTGGTTTTTAAACTCATTTAAATGATAACATTTTTGGTTAACTCTCAGGACAGGAATAGCTGCTATAGGGTTTTCTGTGTTAACTTAATCTCATGCAGAGACAACGTCCTGATGTGAATCATTTTTAGTTTGTTGTAAACCACGTGATGCTTCTCTTTATGTCTCTTAAGAAACATGTGAATATGTAGTTCATGGATTTCCTGTGCTGTCAGTTCTTTTTAATGGAAATGCACAGGATACCAACCCTTCCTTTGCTCTTCGTGTCATTACGTTTAACAAGTTTCAAATTATTTTGTATTTTGTCCCAATTATTTTTTCAGCTTCAAATCTTTTTTTAAATTTAAATTTAAAAAATAAATAAATAATTTCTGAACAAACTTTATGGCCCCAGTAAACACTAATGTATAGAAGTCTTCGGTCCGGGTCCTGGCACGGCGGTCTGCGTCGGAGAGACTTCGTCAATGGAAAAGTTAAAGGAAGTTTTGCGAATGTCTTTCAGTCGAGCTCTGCACACAGAGCTTGGATCTTAATGTCACAGTTCTAAAGATTATTAGTAAAAAATATGTTTTTATCATTTTTAGTGTTATCTTTCTGCTACAAACATTGTATTTTATGTTTCTTATAACTTAAAATCTTAAAACACATCGAGGTTTGTGGTAGCAATATGGAAAATCATTTAAACGCTCCCTTGTTTGATGCTGGATCCACGTCGTCAGTTCGAACATGCTTGGACGTAGCCATTCTTTAGCGTAACCTCTCGAATCATGCTCAGATAGTCGTATTTTTCTTATAAGAACACATATTTTTCTCTAGCACGTTGGCGACTGCCAAACATTTCCTCTGTAACACCTGAAGTGTTGCGTCGGTTCTGAAAATATCGACCTCTTTAATCTTCCCTCCTTCAGGAACTGATCTGGGATTCAGGTCGACGCTGGAAACCTTTCAATGGAATCCTAAGTTTTTCACCTACATTATTTATGACGGAGGATAGATTTTGTTATTAGAGAGGTGCCACAAGCTGAGGATATGGCTGCTGTCCAAAAGGTATCCTTGTTTGCTGTAGTCTGAGTGGCTTTTTAAGGATTCATGGGAGAAAGGGATGATGCTGAGAGGCACTGTTTGCTATTCGATTTGACCTTCAGATTTTGCCGAATCCCATTTGTTACGGGACTAAATACCGATAGAGATGTATTTCAACGAAAGCAGCACCCCAGCAAACACACACAACCACGCAGCAGTCCAATCCACTTAAGAGTATAAGGTTCTTATGTAAAATTCTTCAATTATTCACCGACGTGCACACGTTGTGCCGTGTAACATCTTCAATCAAACCAACCGCTGGCCGTGTTCTTCTGTCCAAGTGTACGGAGGTTTGTGGGCAACTGGGAAATTTTTCATGGTTTTCATGAGGGGAAAGCGTGAAATGATCATATGAATTTGTAATCTGAGAAAAGAGCAGGGAACATAGAGGTAAAAAAAAAAAAAAAAAAAAAATCACAAAATAACCTAGAAAGCAGAGTCTGAACAGTTAGCACATTTTCACATGCGCATGAATAATTTCGGGTATACCTGAAATGAGAGTCGACTTACCTCTGGGGGAAAAGGTGAACTGAATTATTCAGCTTCTTTCTTCACAAAAAGCTCATTTTATGCTTAAGACTAGCAATTAGCCAGTGGATTTTATTTTCAAGATGATATAAACAGGCACAAAATGGAAGGAGCGTGTTGTCTGCTATGTGAATAACTTGTCACTGATAGTAGCTTCCATGTGTGAGGCTGAATTCGATACTCAATATACTCACAAAACGATGCAGAACCAAAGTGTTAGTTTCCCTCAGGTCCTGCCCATGATGACCTAAATATTTCAAAAGTAGACAGCTTTTTATGAGTGAGTTCAGGTAGGTGTGAGTTTTTGGGGTTACCTCATTAAATATTCAGATTATGCATGTTATAACGCACTTAGTATTTATCTTGAGAAAATTAAGTGATCAACAAGCTTTTTACTCATTAGGTTGTGCTCATTAAACCAAAGCTATTGACGAAAATGTGTTTTCTACTTGAACAAAAAAAAAGTAAGGACACTCTCATTCCTAAAACCTGGCGTTACACCGTTTGGTTCAGGGAGACACAACTTGCACCCATCCAACAGTTTTGCTACTCAAGGATGGATATATGTATGTATATATATGTAGCAAGCCTGAAGCCTCATTTGTGAGGCTTTTTCTCCAAATCAAATTTGGACATTTGGGCTTGAAACCTGAAAACGTCTTGTTCATATGGTTACAATAGTAATATGGATTCTGGTTTGTCTTTGTCTCGTCATTTTGCCTCATCCTTCCCTCTCTTCCTTCAGCCGGTCCATCGCTCTTCGGCTGTGTTGGTTATTTAGCTCTATTTCTCCAAGAGGAGGACTTAGCATTGTTTACAAATTAGAATGAGGAATTATTGGCACACCAACACGTTTAATCCTAACATTGATACCGAGACAATGTGAGGGATTTGGAGTGGGGAGGCAGAGGAGGGCAGAGGGAAACAAATCTGCTGCCTTTCTAAGCGTCATGTCTGAACATGGCTTCTTTGGGTCTACGTTGAAAGAAACTCAACTTCTCTCCGTTTGGAAAGACTGCAGTGATGAATTCTGCCAAGTTTTGGGGGAACTTTTCTTCTCTCCTGCTTTTCTTGTTTAGTATTTTTTTTTTTGTGTGTGTGTGTATGTGTGTCTTTTGTATGTTTCTCCGACCCCAAGCTCCTGTTTGTTATCCTGGCTCGCATGCATAAAACATGAGCATTTGCAAATACCTAGAACCGTGTGCATCAATGGAGAAAAGCCTTCCATCCAACATCCTTACCTGCACCTTGTTTACTGTCTTTTAAAGACTTGAATAGAGAACTCCAAGCTGCTACAGTTTTAAAATAACCAAGAAAGCAGAGAAGTTGTGAATGTTAAGATTTCTAACCTTTCACGTTTGATTCAGGGTCATTAGTTTTATGAGTAAAAGCCATTTGCATGGATTTTTATACCTATGATGAAAATGACAGGTTTCATTTAGCTGGACCAAATGAGTTCAGCCACTTAATGCATATAGTCAGAGTTGTCAGAGGTATATGTATAAAAAAGCCCAGACATTTCACTTTAATGGCTTCCATGTCTGCACAGTTGAATAATATGTGATAAACTCTATTAAATTAAAATCATTCATCATGTTATTGGAACATAAAAATATGCATGTGCCTTTATGAACCTGAATGTAAAGTGGAATTAACAGCAGCAAGATGTCAGTCTTGGTATTAACGTAATTTTCTCACTTAGAACATTTTTTTTGTACTTTTCAGAACTGCTTTGATCCAAGATGTCTGGATTCTGATTCAGTCCCCATATTTCCACTTAAGTAATTTTGAAAGGTTTGTGTTTTTCAGGACGAAACCACATAGACACCGTCAGCAACAGTAAGTAGACATCTTATGTTTCCACTTATGTTCTTGACCCAATGAAGCAACACCAACAAGATACAAATGAAAAGGTAAAAGGAGTTTATTTACAAGAAAAATGATAAAGGTACACAAAAACGGTTTGGATTTCAGAGTTTGGTGGCATCTGAAGGGTGGAAGGAGAAACTTGTGGTGCATTTTGATTCCAGATGAGGTTCCACCAGGAACAAAGCAGATGGTGTGTGTGCGTGTGTGTGATCTGGTTGTTTCCTGAACAGAGTGTAAGGGAGAGTGGGATGTGGAATAAATGCAGACGTCATCTGCAAATACAAGATCCTTAAAAAGCTTGGTATGGATGACCTTGATCCTGAAGACATGATACAACTTTATTTTACTTCTGCCTTAATCCCATTATTGTGAATTTTCCTAATCATACAGCCAATGTGGCATATGTATACCTAATGCCTGTTGATGCAAATTCAATACGTACTAAAGATCACATTGGAAACACTTTACTAATAAAAGTTATGTGCAAGTTTCTATCTGTAGTATGCTGCGTAACTAAGTTTACAGTTTTAAAAACACGTTTTCAATATTTAAGAGAAGTCTGACGGTTGAATGTGAGCCGTAGAAAACCCAAACCCGCCAGATGAGACAGGTAGGCTAAAAGTCTTTTCATTCCTAGCTAATAACCCGACCCAGTGGTGTGCTTGCCTGTGGCATGTTTATCACAAACCCATTAACAGCACATCTGGAGCTGCGGTCCGGGTCATGTACTTGATCGATGCATATTAAAGCGAGCGAGTGATCGAGTGTTGTTAGGTTGATAAAGTTAGCTAGATGTCTGAATGCATATGGGGGGGTTGAAATATGTGGGGTGTGTATGTAGTGCCTCAATTAGCTGAGGTAATGGTCTGAATAGAGATTTTTTATTTTTTTCTGCCATCTGGCTCATCGATGCTCACTCTGCTAATGTCGTTAAAACACTAAAGCAATGGGGTTTCCATCTCTCAGTGTGTGTTTCTAACAGGTAAGACTGAAGGGTTGTGCTGGAAGCCGGAGCATGGTCAATGTAAAATCTGCTTTGTTGAGTTTTCTTCATGCATCTTCATGAGTCCTGAAGTTTTGTCAATAGTATTGGACATTTTATATGGTGGGATTATCGTGTCAAAACTTGTGAAAGTAAATGAAATACTCGCTTATTTCAACAAAAGTACTTGCTAAAAAAAAAAAAAAAAAATCAACCTTCAGTTATAATACCAGTTATTGTGTAACAGACCTGGTTAGAGGATCACAAGACGAGGCAGACAACAAGTGGTTTGTGGTTTCTTTTGAATTATTTAATCTGTAGAAGAGAATGAAGAAAAACACAAATCAATTTTCCTCTCTGGTTTTGTGTGGTTGTCTTCTACAGTCTCACAAAGCTTGACGGTGATGTGACACGGTGTTATCTTCATATTTCTTATATAATAAATGGTATTTTATATAATAAATAAGCCTTTGCTTAATCAGCCTTTGCTGCAAGCTGGTACAAACAAAGCACAGGGTCAAAGTTTCAGTTTTAATCAGTTCTCTACAACAGACAGAAATACAGTCATTTAAAGTTAAATAGAGTGTCTTGTATATATAACACTATGTGTTTTTATGCACATACAAACAAATACACAAATAAACATATAGTGTGCCACATACCTGTAGAATACAATAAAGACAAATCAGTTGTCTTCTGGTTTTGTGTAGTTGTCTACTGAAAAAAGAAATAACGTCTGACTAACTCGCCACAAGAAACGGTTGACTGTGTGAAATGTATTAAAGTTGTATTCACAGCCAAAATAAAGTATTACAGTAACATTTAAGAACATATACTAAACAATCTTCCATCCGGTTTATATCAAAAGATGAAACATTTGCAAAGGAAATGTAACAAAATATCAGCGACGTTTTAGAATGCAACTTAACCTCATAAAGCTTTAAACAGTGATGTGTGAGGGAGAGGAAGTTATGAACACACACGTGCTTTGGTTTCTCCTCTGAAAACATCTTTTCTTATATTTGCTCCATTCAAGTTATACTCTTGTAAATAGCCATTACAAAACAATAAAACTGCGTCATTATGGACTGACGCTGCTAAATAATCGTACATAATGTTGACAGCACGCTTGCATTTCTTTTGTACCAATGTGCAGGAAAATTGCACAACCCGCCTGACGGCACGTAATACTTTCAAATGATCAACCCGTCATTTAAAACGGTAATTGAAAGGTTGAAATTGACAGTCAGAACTGGCATTATGCATGTATATTTTTTAAAAGAAATCAATACACATTGTTGGCAAAGAATATTTTTGCGTAAAATCCCAAACCACACTTTCACAAGGTTCTACAAAGTACGTTGCAATACTTACAAAAGTACGTTGCAATACAAAAGGTCTCCACTGGTAAGGTCTTTTTTTTTGTGTGGAATTTACTCATTAACAAAATGCTTTCATATTTTGCCTTAGCTTTATTTCCTACCGATCTAAAGCCAACACTCTCTCCGTCTACCTCTCCATTCTCAATATGTGTTGGTTTCCAGTTTGGATTGAACAGGCCAAGAAAACCATTTAGACAGGATCAAATGGATTT
Source organism: Poeciliopsis paucimaculata (assembly GCA_903067055.1). Lineage (NCBI taxonomy): Eukaryota > Metazoa > Chordata > Actinopteri > Cyprinodontiformes > Poeciliidae > Poeciliopsis > Poeciliopsis paucimaculata. Next base: position 16,246 of record CAEGAD010043691.1, read on the forward strand.
TGTGTACCTGAGGGGTGACTCAGCGAGGCTGTTAGAGACGAGTGTCTCTCTCCTGATGCCGGATCCCATTTAACTCATCCTTTGATCCCTCCTTGCACTTTCCGAACAGAGCTCCCACAAATGAGTTTTACACAAGTGCCTCTCCCGACTGTTTTATTTCTGTACCCGTTTCATAAAAATCTAGAAAAGAGAGACAACTGGGTTCCCTTGCTGAGAGTTTGTGAACTTGCGAGGGCAGAATATTCCTGATGAACTGGCATTCACTGGCTCTCGCTGAAAGATGACATTTATTATCTGCCTTTTGCTTCAGAACTTATCATAGTATTTTATTGATTTTTTTTTTGTCTGTTTGGCTTATCTGGAGACAAAAGTCTTTGTCTCCAGCTAACTATAGAATCATTAATGTTATCAACTTTGATGATTATATTTCCGTCTCTCTCTCTCCTCTTGCTGCTCTTTGGATAACTTCACGTTCTCGGCTGTTGACGAACGTCTCAATCTTTTCAGATTCCATCACTTCATCACACAATGAATCCTCGTATGAAAATATTACTCAGCTCTGGTCAAAAATTCCGCCTTTGGCTGCTCAACATGTCTGGGAATGTAAAACGGTGAGACGTGAATACATGGTACGCTGTTCAAAAATGAAGGTGAAACAACCACACAGCCTGTAGAAGTAAAGATGTAACTTTAAAAGAGGGATTATTATGTATTTTCCCGGCACATATTTCCATTTTAAAGCACAATCAAGTCACTATTTTACCTTCTGTCCTTATAAGACTGCTGAATATATCAAAAGTGACCCTGATAGCAACGACCATCAGGGCGGCTCGGACATTTGACGCAGATGTGGCAGCCATCGATTGCACCCAATGCCTTTACAAAGACTCTTTGGTGCTCCAACCATGGGACGCTGCATTCACGAGCTCTGGGCATTTTAGGGAGGTGGATGACCTGGAGGTGAATGGCAACCACCTCTTCTGTGACACTATGGACGATGTCGTGGACAGCGGATCGAGGCATCCCAAATACTCTGGAGAACACTCTGTAGGATGCACCATTCATCAACCACAGAAGAAAAACCACGGCGTCAATTGTAGCACCCTGTCCACTTTGTCGATCTTAGTTGAGCAGATTTAACAGCACTGCCAAAGTCTTCCCTGTTCAGGTGAAAATCGATGTTGGTGTCCTCGTGCTTCAAAGAATGGAGCAGGACAGGAACACTGAGAGTATCCTGCAGTACAGGGATGTGGTCTACAGAGAGGAAGGAGAAGAACAATACACTTTTTAATTATAAGTAATTCCTTGTAATTGTAAGTGATCTTTTGAGGAAATATATCGAATTTAAAAGTTGTTTATTTATTAAATTGTACGTTAGATAGAGTGTAGAAGTAAGCTTATTGTATTATAACTTGAAATGCTAACAATAAACCATTGGTTATTTTGTTAGCCATATAGTAACTATTGTACAGGCTGTGATTGCAGAAAAACAACTTATTTTACCTGAACATTGTCCCTCAGCTTGAGATAAAAAAGAAAATATCTGCGCCGACTGTACAAATCTTCTACTTCTTCCAATATTAAATATGTGCACATATAAACGGACGGCGGAGTCCGGCGAAAACAGGCGCTTAAATTCCGTGACGTGACGGGAAAGGGATAAGTAAAAATTAGCCAATAGACAGNACATGACTTTGTGTTTTTATGTTTGTTATGATGTAAAGCACTTTGAAATGCCTTGCTGCTGAAATGTGCTATACAAAAGAAATTTGATTGATAAAGCAGATCAATATTTCAGGATCCATCGCTTTTCTGTAATTGGTTGCTAGGCGACATAGGTAGATTAGGTGGTGGCGGGGACAGGTGGTGGAGGCTAGACCTGTCCAAATTCACAGCTTCTCTTTTCCGGTTGTCGTGTTTTCGTGGACTTGGAAGGACCTGTCCTACGTAGATCGGGTCCTTCGAAAGATGCGGACTCTTAATTCACATACTGATATTTACATATTTACTCTCCATCCTTGCGGGTGTGCTTGCTACAGTGATGTGTGCAGTACACCAGCCACAGCTTTTGATGGATGAACACATGACAGTTTTGGTGCATGCATCGGATTGTCAGTCAAGCTTTAACGTGACAGCGATGATTGACAACACAGTTTAATTAGATGGACAGCTCACAAGCCCTAAGCACATTATAGAATTAGGATGAAGACGTTTAAATAGGACTGCCGCTAACCCGGCACTCGGTGAGAGTACAGCTTAATCAGCTATATAGCATCATTAAATAAGACACAACAAGAGATGGAAAGCTTGAATACAGACAAGACGTACGTCAAAATACGGGGACAAGCCAATCAATCCCTCCAACGATGCCAAAATTACAGTCTAATAGTCTTAAACCATCATTTACTCACTCATAAGTTCACCAGAATCTAGAATTCAACCTTTTATATTTGAATGAATAAAAATATATAATTTTTTTCCAATTTATTAAAAATAATGATCTATTTAAAACTCAGCACTATTAAACACTACGAACAGAAACCCGTCTACAGTCTCTTAACCTGTGTCTTCACCCAGAACCTTTAAACGGTGTCCTAAACACCCTGATGAGAACACAAAAAGCAACTTCTTCACAATAACACTTCCATCTCTAGACTTGACACACAAACATTTGCTCACCAAACAGTGAAGTAGCCAAATGAAGCTTCCTGAAGGTAGTGTCAAAGAAAAGGTTCATAACTCTAAGCTTTTTAACACGGCTCTCTTTAGTGGCCTCTGGTGGCCAAACATAGGAAGAGCAGGAGGGATGTGCAAATTCAACCGAGCTGCTTCGTTGTGACTGCCCACTCTACTGGACCTATACTAATTTAATTATCATGGAACATTTGTATATAATATTGACATAAACTGTATTTGTTGGGGTGGAAAAATTGTTGTTTTTTTTAAGAAATTACATCTCCTTGTTTAAATGTTTGATATGTTTATTTTTTGTGACTTACTGTTTTTTGAAAAGAAAAAAAAAAAATAGACAAAAAAAAATCTCTTATCTCATGGTTTTGACATGGAAATAGTAACACTTATTAAGTGGGTGGTAAAACTGTATTTTGCTGGACAATAAATTTCCTCATAAGTTATTGCAATACACAAACAATAATATTGTTGTTTTGAGACCATTTTCAACTAGTATAATGGTAATGACATAATGCAAGAACACATTCCCAAATATCAATAAACCTTTAATTCTAATGAACATTTAACACTGGAACTGCAAGACATTTTAATATACAAAATAAATGAACAGAAGCAACAAATAAAATAAATTATGGCAAAATTGTTCTTCATAAAAATGGGAAGTTGAGCTCAAAACACCAGACTGAAGATATATATATATATATATACTAGTACTTCAAGAAAATGTTCTTAATGTTTGGAAATCGATGCAGAATTTCAAGGTCACAGGCTGACCTCAGGTAGTCCATGACTTCCTGTTCTGCAGAGTAGGTTTCCTCTGGCTGTGGCTCAAAAGTGAAAAAGTCCATCTCGCCTTGGCGGACAGTTGCGGTGGGGCTCTGCGTTGCAGGAGCGACTTTGCGACACTCTGCTGCCAGAAGCTCGTTCCCTCCTACCTGTGTCTCGAAGCCATCGAAGTTTGAATTTCGGACAACTGACCACTGCGAGAAGGGCCTCTTTGTCATCCAGCACACCAGCAAAACAAGTCTTGGTAACCTGAAAATATAATTGACATGTTTTGATACCTAGTATTTATAATGTAATTGAATTACTTGTAAACCATGCCTTATGTGAGATTTATATATATCTCATCATCTGTCCTGGTTGACTCTTCCTCAGTCTCATCATCGGACTCTGTGACAGGCTGAAAAACTTTAGTAACTTTATTTGTCACTGTTGCAACTACTTTGTTGAGTGGTCCATATGAAGAGTGGATGTTTTTGATTTCTGCACCAGTGACATCGTATGTGTGTCTGCCACGGATCCTCCTACATGCTAAAGCAGCCTTGTCGCGCTCTAATGTAGCTCTATGGATCCAGTGGAGCGTTACTCTCATATAGCTTTTGTTATTTGCATTAGCAGTCCAAATAGCCGCAGTAGTTGACACAAAATCGACCTCATTCGGCGCGCGGCCTTCAGATTTCTCTCCATCTCTGCGTATTCTTTTTCCAGATATGCCGAAAAGGCTCCTCTGTGAGGCAGTTTGGGATTAACGGTGGTGGGGATTCGATGTAAGTTGGCGCGAAATGCAGGCGAGTCAACTGTGCTCAATGGCATCATTTCTTCTACTACATATCGACCGATCGACTGTTTTAGCTCTCGCTCACTTACTGGTTTCGCACCAAAATTGAGCTTCTGTTGTTTGAGTGATGGGGGGCCTCCTGTGGCAGCTCTCTGGGTCGAGCCACCTGGCGGGACTTCCAGAAGCTTGACTGTCCCGCGCTGCGACTCCAAATGTTTCCTTAAATTTGAGGTTGTGTTTTTGAAGGCGGACAAGACTTTCTGACCAGCATTTCAGTACAACAAACCTTTATATCGTTGTCCTTTGCTGACAGAAACTCAAAATAGTTCCTGTATTTCCAGCTGCTAAATGCGTACCCGTCTGCTTCCTCCATTGTTTTCTGTGGCGGAGTGACGTCACAGGTGCTTATCGGGTGAATTGTCCGGACGTCGCTCCCCGAGACTTGTAGAGGAAATAAAATTAAATGAGTGACACAAAAGTAACACACAGTGATTTGGAAAAAGTAACTTTAATCTGATTACTGGATTTAAAATAGCAACGCGTTAAGATTACTCGTTACTGAAAATAGTGGTCCGTGGTCAATAATGGTTACTGACATCACTGTAAATATAAATGTGTGTGTGGGCGTGTGTGGGCAAATGTAATGACTGTCAGAAGTCAAGTCTCAGTGTTTGACTAACTTGATGTGTAATATTGTCATAAAAAGTTAAATAGAATTTAAAATCTTTTTCAAGACTTGCTTAAATTTTGAAGAAAAAAAGCTCTCTTCTATATACATTTCTTCATTTCAGTCAGTAATGTTTACATGCATGTTTCAAACAAAGACCCAAATATACAGGAAAAGACTTAAGTCGCTTGTGGCCACAGAGTCCTTGTGCTCTGACAGCGGTGCAGCTGCCTCGGCGTGCGCCGTGTTCCCCTAAATAGTGATTAAAGGCAGACACGGAGTTAGATTAATGTCACCTTATCGGCTATCTTGTCAGCACTGTTACAGACTTGGAGATGCTCTTTAATCACACAGAGCAGAAGGAGGCAGCAGACCACAGAGAATTAAGCAGATATTCATGAGCACACTCACACAAGTCCTAACTCTCTCTCTCTTTGGGTGTGTTCGGTCACACTCAGCGTACATTTGTCGGGCTCGACGGCAGCACCGAAGGACATGTTGCCGTTTGCTTGGATGCAAGGTGGACTCGTATTTGTTGTTTATTTATGAGCCGAGCGCTTGTGCGTGCGTGTCAGAAAGCGGAGCGGCCTCAGCGGCTCGTCCCCTCGGCTTGGCTGCGTCGGTCGTAGAAACGCAGCCAAGCCGAGGGAAGAGAAGCGCAACAATGGAGGACAGGTTGGCAGCCGGAACGCAACAAACCTGCTCCACGGAAAGCCTCTCCAACGCAGAAATCTTATCGATTACCACGCCGAGTGGCTTCAAAGATGGGCCTAAAATACTCGAGCAGAAACCCATCTTGTGGATGTAATCGAATTACTAATAAAGAGCTGATTCAGCAGATTGTGGATAATATTTCAGATGTCAAAAACAAGTAATGTAAAGGATGTTACAGGCAGCTGCTTCCAATGAAGCCACGCTGCTGTACAGGTTCATACACTCTACTGTCAGGTTTTAGGTGTCATTATCTGGTGTCACAAACTGGAATAAATTTGGTCTCTTCACCACTGAAAAACTGCATCTAATCTGAATTAAGTATCAGTCACTTTTCCCAAGTCCTTACAGACCGGATTGTCTAACACTGCTTTCTTATCTGTTGCACAATGCAAATACCAAAAACCCCACACTATAATCACTATTTATTGCTTTTTGGCACTACATTCTTGCCGTTGCACCAAAGCTTAGTCTGTGGTTCTGCAGTCTCCACCACAGCTTTGGTTTTTTTACTGGGAAGATTCTAAACGCATTGATAACAGGAACCTTTCCCAGTGCGTTTTGTAATGGATGGATGGCAGAACTGTCTGGGTAACAAACAGCTTTAGGCTCGGGGGACTATGAAAATATTAATTATTACTTCGGAGCCCACAACAAGAATCAAACATGGAGAAGCAACATTTAACTTTATATTTTACAAATCTTAAACAAACTTAGAAAGTACCATCTACTTAGCAACCCAGAGCAACTGGAACCAACATTTAGACTTATACTTAGTAACAGCAGCCCTGGACGAGAACTAAACATTTAGCTTTATACAAATCAAGAACAAAACCCAGAACGACTGGAACCAACATCTAGTTTTATACCTCTGTAATCCAGAACAAACTTAAGATCCAGAGAAACCCCTATCAGTTTAGAAATGATGGCCTACTTACTCTTATTAAGCACAGGGAACCAGTATTTAGTTTTGTACTTTAACCTTTTAGTCTTTCTTTTGGTTTTGTTTTTTCTAACTCATGTAAAGCACTCTGAACTGCGTGAAGCCAGCAGAACGTAACTACAATTTACAATTTCTTCCTGGGAACAGCCATTTTCCTTGTTTGGTAAAATGGTGTCAAAAACAAATATTTCAAGACGTCTAACGTACAAGGAGACTCACAGAATGTTAATTCATATCTTAAACCCATTCCTATGTTTTTGAGTCAAAGTGTTGAAGCTCTAAAACAAAAAAATAAAAAAAACCTTGAAGCTCTATGCTCATTGGACAATATTTCCCTTATGCTCATCACTATAAGCTTAACATACAGTTTTTTTATTAGGTTTTTTTTACGTGTGCGACTGATTTCCAGTAACCTTTTGGTTTGAAGTACTTCCACTCCATGCTCTCTCTTCCTGGCAGTAATCCAGGTATAAACCAACCTACCACTTACACACACACACACACACACACACCCCCACACACACACACCCACACGCGCGCACACACTCAAAGTCATGCCAGGAAGCCTAATACGCTTAGGGACTTCAGCTTGTTTCTTAAACCATGTAATCAGGAAATTGATTCAGCCGTATTTAATCACTTAGTCATAAATGTATTCCTAAGAAAGTGAGAGGATATGAGCTCCTGTGTTTATGTGCATCTTAAAGATAGTTTCATAGGGGCTTCGATTACAAACTAGTTCTTCTAGGGTCAGAAGGCAAAGAAAGTAGAAAAGAACAAAGCAAACAGAAGAACAACTCCTCGTTCCCAGTCGTCATGGTTCAGAAAACACGTACCAGTTCAAGGTCAGACGGCGTTAGCCCAGCTGTCTGATAAAATTAGTTTTGCAGCTTTGGATTTAACATAGTAAGATGAATTAAATGGGATTGATGGAGGAATCTTTACTCTTATCTACCTTGAAGCAAACTTTAATAACTAGCTAAATACATTCAACTTACCTTGTGTTTTCAAACTTTTCAGCAGGTTCAAGCCTGAAGTGTTTGTGTTGCTTTTCCTTAAGCACAAAAGCCAAACAATCAGAGCTGATGACTGCACTGACTCATGCAAAAAGTCGCAAAGACATCAAGTTCAGCTTAGACTCATGGAAGACTCCGATTTGATTTGCGCTCATCGCCTGAGGCTCCGGCTTTAGGTCATCTGCTCGTGTAGCTGCAGCGCTATAGCTGATGTTTTCAATGCTCACATTTTACTGCAAAGGGTTGTGCATATTAATAAATCACCAATAAATATGATGCAATGATATCAAAGTTCATTATGAACTGTGGTTAAATAAGCCTGAAAAACCAGGTTTATTTAAGATGGATTAGGAAATGAGGCCAAATAAGCTTTCAACTAATTCAGATCAATGATATGCCGTGGATAACTCAAACACAAAATATGTAAGAATACAATGGGAAAATTCATAGTAATATGACAGTCCAGTATTAATATGTACACTTAAATATGCCGGTTTGCGTTGAAGAGTCTTGATGCTAAATTAAAAGATGTTAGATTAAGAGTGAATTAGGAACATGATCTATTTGTATCTGTTTTATTTGCTCTACCTACTGAACTGCTAACAATGTCGCTAAAATTACCCTGGTGTAAACTCACTTCAGTCCCTTTATGCTGCATTTCCATTAAACATAGAGATAAATAAATTGAAATTATACAAATAGTTTCACCAAGTCAAAAATATTTTTTGAAAAAAACATTTGATAAAAATTTTTGCGCAAAGATGATGTTTTTCTGTGTTTGTTTGTTTTTTTTGGCTGAATTGAAGTACACTGAACAAAAATATAAAACGCCCCACATCAAATACTGTTGTATATAGATGTATCTATGTATATCTATTAATCTATAAATTTGTATATATATCTAGATACACAGACAGGGAATTTATTTTTAAGTATTTTTGAATTGGATTGAGACATGATTCAGCGTATTTAAATATTCTTTGTCAGGAAAACAGAATAGGAATATAATGGCCCATCTGAAGGGCTCAATGTGTTCGAGAGGCAGGAGGCAGCAGAACCAGTTTCAGCAAAGCGACCCGTTTCTCTAGAACCAGTCAGCAAAGCATTACTCGGTGCCGGTCTCTGCCTTTGCGTCCTCTCCCTTCCTCCCTGCCTCTCTCTCTCTTCTCCAGCCGTCTTCCTCCGGTGACGTCTGCAGGTGTCTGTCTGTCTCACAGGCTGAATAATTCACTCAGTCCAAATGAGATCTCCCTGGCCTTAATGAAGCTATTAATGAGACTCCACGGACCACTGACTCACAGCCGCACAGACCACGCACGCACACACACACACATGCAAAAAGCCCTGCAAACACACCCGCGTGCAGAGCCACTCACGTAAGACACTGCAGGCGCGCCGCAAAATGGAGAAACAACACAGCAAAAAAAAAAAAGAAAGAAAAACCAGGCTGGAATCTGCTCTGATACACACAGAAACAGAAGTGCTGACATGCACCCCTTCACAAACAACAATGCAGTATGGTAATCACCCAGTGGAGTGCAGCTCAGTCATCAAATGGTCGGATGGCAGCGTGTTTGAATAGAGACGGGTGTGTGTGGGTGTGTGTGGTGGTGTGTGTGTGTGTGTACGCGTTCCGTCTCCCAAATGTTGTTCAGTAACCTATATTGAACTTGCTTTCCTAATTTTGTCCTACGGAGAGATTAGTGTTGCAAAGATTGGTTTTTTGGGGGGCTTTGAAAAGAGAGATTTACTCCAACCAAACAAATCATCAAAAATATGCATATTGTAATGTTTTTTTTGTTGTACACAAAGTTGTAATTTAAGTTTTTTTTTTGTTTGTTTGTTTTCTCTCTCAAGGCTGTTTGGTCAACAAAGCGGAAAGAAAAGGAAATTGCATATTTCTTCATGAAACCCGGCTCTCAGCAGGAGTTACTTATCCGAAAAGAAACGTTCGGTAAAACAAGTCAAAGAATTAAACTGGCATCAATAATGTCCATCGTATTGTTTTTAGCAATACGTTAAGACTTTTTAATGCCAGGAGGCCCCAAACACAGAATGAATATTTTAATACAAGAGAGTCAAGGAAACATTAAAAATCTAGATCTTAAATCCTGAGGAGGCTTGATTGTAGATTACTAATGGGGTGCAGCTGAGAGAGAAGAGACAGGCAGACTGAGGGAAGATGGAAAATGAAGACAAGCTGTGTTTCCATTACAAATGTGCGCAAATATTTGTCAATATTCTACTGATGTCAGAAAAACACAATTTCACAATTGTGGCGTTTCCATTAAGTAAGAAATTAGATTAAAATCACACGTGAATAAGAACGTTTACACAGTAAGTCATTAACGGACGGCGCATCGTCTATAATCGGAGGAGACATCGGGGTGTTGTTCAGGCGTTGGAGCGACAAGCCCCGCCTACTTGGGAGCGGCTACATTTGTGGCGTTCTTCGACTGTGCATTCACACCTCCACCAAATGAATCAGAACTCCTTTAATTCAGTAAAAGCAGATTAAACTAAAAATGCAGAAGCAGCATTCAGCTTCTATGCACCACAAATCTGTAACAAACTCTCCAGAAAACCGATGAAGCACCGAGTTCCTATAAATATTGGTTACTGTCATGTTGCTTTGTTGCTCAGAGCTGCCATCCAAGTAAACTTGACCAAACAGGGCTGGTGTGAATGCATGTGGGGGAATCTTTCTACCATGATTCAGGAGCACACATTTACAGTCTGAAAGCAGGACTGTTCTCAAAACTTATAATGCTTATACTCAAAACTTCTCCTCGTGCTCAAATCTCGTCTCTGCTCAGAGCAAATCTCCGCTTACAAAACTCCCAGCTCACTTATGAGACATTCTCTGCTTGCTTTAGAGGCAAAAATACGCCGTCGCCTGGCAACCTCTCAGCCAATAGAATGAAAGCGTTGATCTGGGTGCACTTGTTTCCTTCTAGTGCCTTCTTGTGCCTGTGTGGCTACTATCGATTGTAGCAACCTGCGCCACCCACTGGATGAAGGGAGAAACAACGGCCTCAGCTTTCTGCTCCATGTTACACTAGACATCTGCCAGCAGTGCTACTGATCCTAGGCAGTAGCACTGCTGGCAACCAAAGAAAATGGATCCACAGATCCAACTGTGTTACAACATAGTCACGACATAATATATATAT
>CAEGAD010043709.1:0-20022 GCA_903067055.1 Poeciliopsis paucimaculata
AGAGCTACGTTGATATATAATTGATATATTTTTTTTTTTTTTTTTTTTTTTATATATATATATATATATATATATATATATATATATATATATAGGTATATCTTTTCATGGAACAACACTGACAAAATGACACTTTGACACAAAGAACAGTATTCTGTGTGCAGCTTATATAACAGTGTAAATTTATTCTTCAGGAAGCAGGTGTGTTCAGTTTTGCAGTACAGCTCTCACACTCCCTTATACTGGTTACTGAAGGTCCAACATGGCACCTCATGGCAAAGAACTCTCTGAGGGCCCTAAAAGACAAATTGTTGTGATACATGAAGATGACCAAAGCTGCAGGAGGATTGCTAACACCCTGAGGCTGAGCTGCAGCTCAGTGGCCAAGATCATCCAGCTCTCTAAAAGAGCAGGTCCACTCAGAACAGGCGTACAAACCAAGAGAAGGCCTAGTCAAAGCCCAACTATACTTCCAGGTTGAACAAGGAGAGCAAAGATCAGGCCTATGGAGACTCTTGACCAAATAATCCACAGCTCAGAGAGGAATCTGTCCACAGCACAACTATCAGTCATTACTGAACTAATGTGGTCTTTATGGAAGGGCTGCAACAGGAAAGCCCGTGTTAAAAGAAAAGAAAAGTCCTGTTAGCTGTTTGCCAGAAGCCGTATGGGACATAGTAACAGGAAAAATAAACTTTTCTCACCAAATTCAATATTTGTGGCCAAAAATATTGAACTTTTGAGCAAAATGCAAAACGCTATGAATGGCAGAGAACTAACACTCTACATCACTGTGAACGTGCCGTTCCACTGCCAATTACGGTGGTGACAGCATCATGCTGTGGGGATGGCAGGGAAGATGGTCAGAGTTGATAGATGGAGCCAAAAAAAGGGCAAAACCTGATGGAGTCTGAAAAGATTGAGTGGAGTGGAGTTTTAGCATCCAGCAGGCCGGCCAGCCTGAGCATAGAGGCAGACTACAACGGCTTAAAGCTAAACATATTCATGCAGTAGAATGGCCCAGTCAAAGTCCAGACCTAAACCAATCCAGAATCTGTGGAAACTTGTGAAAACTGCTGCTCACAAATGTTCTGCATCTAATCTGACTGAGTGGGCAACACTTTCATCCATGACAAAATATGGAACAGTTTTAGTGGTATGAATACTTTTGCAGCAGTTATAGTATCGCTTTTGGAAAATGACAATTCAGGATATTGTTGAGCAAGTCCACCAAGTGTTTAACTACTGTTGCTGCCACTAGTCCTGTGGTGCTGTGAGGGTAGTTGCAGTGGAGGAGCACTATGCTGGGCTGGTGCTCAGGTGGGAACTGGAGCTCCAAGGAAAAACTTTGTAAATAGATGGTGCATTGCAGTAGCAAGTATTTAGGTGCTGCTTTCTGACCAAAACTGTAAACTAAGTTAAGGACCAAAAATGAATGAGTTTAACAGAATGAGTTCTACATGCAGAGCAGTGATCTGCAGACAAATAACTGAATTTGCAAGAATCTTACACATTTAGATAGGAACTACAATTTAAATGTAGTGTCACAGGCAGCTTTTAGATTAAGAACTGCTGTAGAGAATGTCATAAGCTGATGTGTGAGGCAGCAAGCAGTAGACCCAGGATGAGAGGAATAAATGTGATTTTAATGATGAGCAATCCAAAACAAAACAGTCCAAAAGGCCAGGCAGCACCGCTGAGCGGAAGCCAGAGCTCAACACAGAGAGCAACTGGATCGTAGAGCACAGACTGAAGGACACATACGACAGACACCAAAATGAGACAAGGACCCAGCGAGAAACCGAGAACACAGGTGGGGTTAAATACACAAGAGACACCTGGGAACAATCAAGGGGTAGACAAGACAACACAGAGAGAGACAGAAACTCAAAATAAACACAGAGAAAAACCCAAATCCTTACAGAAAATCATCCGTTCTCCCTGCTGAGTTCTTGGTGTATGAGGTTACAAAAGAGTCAGTGAGTCGAATTCATGAATTACATTTATAATACCAAAATACAGCCGGTCCATTATGACATGCTACCTTTAAGAGCTAGCAGCCAAAATGGCAACAAGCAACAGTTGGTAACTTCCTTTGTTAGCTCATAGTATCCTGTAGTCTTAGCTTTGAGGGCATGTTAGGACATGTTTCCTAACATGTCATTTCTTTTAGCTTAGCAACTAACTAACAGAAATAGAAAGAAAACACAGAATTATTTATTCTCAACACTGCTAACCAGCACAGGGTTAACTTGCTTTTACACAGTTGCTGTAATGTTTTGACAACATATCACCTAAAATGGAAAATCTGAATGTCAACAATCCCCAATGTAAACCATAATCAATCAACTCCTCCTCCACATTCCTAGTCAACAACTGTGTGAAAGGTGAGGGGGGCATGGGGTTCCCAGAAAGGTTCAAACGGGCACAAAATAGGCTAGGACCGCCTTTGCTAATGCTAGCTTGTTTCCTTTTTGTGGTGACATGTTCTGGTTCTTAATTAAGATTAGATGTTCTCTTTACATTCCAGATAATGAACTGCAGACAAAACATACTAACATTTTGATCAAGTCAAACTAATTTAAGAAAAAACTTCATAAAAAAACAAGTGGTTTGTTTTTTGGTACATTTTCCCCTCACGGATGTTTTGAGAGTAAAAAACAAATCATGGTACAAAGTTCATTGCTGTAAAGTTTTTATTGAGTTTGCATGAGTTAAATATACATTTATCTATTTTTTTCAGGTGGATTCAGGATTTTGATGTTTGGAAAAAGTGAAGAAAAGAAGAAATCCCTCTGCAGCACCATCTTGAATAAAAAAAACAAAATTTTCAAACGTAACCTTTCCAAGCACAGTGAGCTGGCTCATGGCGAATGGAGAGAAAAACCAGTGAAGGTTGTAAAAGCTCCTGACATCTTCAGTCTCTCAGTAGAGGCTTTAATAGATGAAATGCAGAGTTGTGTGACACTTTGTCATCCTGGACCAAATGTTCTGCTGCTGTTAGTGAAACCTTCAGATTTCACTGAGAATAATCTAAAAACACTTAAACTTGTCTTGAATTGGTTTCATCAAGATCCTCTCAAACACACCATACTTGTCTTAACACATGACGAAGAAATGAAGCCTGCTGCTAACAAGGTTCTGGAGGAATGTGGTGGAAGACACTACATGATGTTTAAAGAAGGTCGTGAAGTATTAATGCAGAAGATGCAGAACATTGTGGGAAGAAATGGAGAAACATTTCTCACATTCTCAGAAGAAACCAGCAAATCCCAACCTAAAGAGATGAAAACTCATCTGAACCTGGTTCTGTTTGGTTCAAGAGAACCACTGAAGACGTCAGCAGCCAAGGTCATTGTAGGTCAGCCAGATCTTCCTTCAGAGTGGGTTAGGAAGCAGGGAGAGGTGTTTGGGCGTCGGGTTTCTCTGGTGCAGCTGCCTGCCTTGGGTGGAAAAGCTCAGCAGGAAGTGATGGAGGAATCCTTCAGGTGTGTCTCCCTCTGTGATCCTGAGGGTGTCCACGCCTTCATCCTGGTCCTACCTGTGGGTCCCCTCACTGATGAAGACAAGGGAGAGTTACACACCATCCAGGACACATTCAGCTCCAGAGTCAATGACTTCACCACCATCCTCTTCACTACAGACTCAGATCCTGCAGCTCCAGCTGTTGTTAACTTTATAAAGGAGAACAGAAACATCCAGGATCTCATTAAGAGATGTGGAGGAAGATATTTAGTTGTCAACATCACAGATCAAAAAGGGTCATCCAAGATCTTTGATTATGTACAAGAAATAAATGTAAACAACACGTGTTGCTATTCAACTGAAACATTCAGGCATGCCCAAACTGATAGGATCATTGAACTTAAGGCCAAACTGCAAAACTCTGAAGTGAAAGAAGTTTCCAGCTGTAAGTCATTCACTGATGTAGAGTATTGTTTCTCTGTATTATTCATGTTGGTGTAGATCTCTTAAAGTCTGACTTATATAATTTTGCCTTTCAGGTAATGAAGAGAACCAGAGCTCAGATCGTCTGCGGATCATTCTGATTGGAAAGACTGGAAATGGAAAGAGTTCATCAGGAAACACCATCCTGGGAAGAAAAGAGTTTAAAGCTGAATCAAGTCAAACATCAGTGACTAGTCACTGCCAGAAAGCCCAGAGTGAGGTGAACGGTCACCCTGTTGTTGTTGTTGACACTCCTGGACTGTTTGACACATCTGTGCCCCCTGAGCAGGTCAATGAAGAGTTATCAAAATGTATCAGTCTGGCGGCTCCAGGTCCACACGTTTTTCTGCTGGTGTTGCAGATCGGCAGATTCACAGAGGAGGAAAAGGAGACTTTAAAGCTCATCAAGAAAATATTTGGAAAAAGTTCAGAAAAATTCACCATCATTCTTTTTACTAGAGGAGATGATCTGGAACAAGACAACATATCCATTGGCAATTATATTGAAAACAAATGTGAAAAATTATGTAGAAAGCTGATAGCTGATTGTGGAGAGAGATATCATGTGTTTAATAACCGTGTCAATCAGAATAACACCCAAGTTACTGAGTTAATAACAAAGATCCAAACAATGGTGAAGGAAAACGGTGGAAGTTTCTACACCAATGAGATGCTGCAGGAAGCAGAAACAGCCATTAAGAAAGAAATGGAGAAAATTCTTAAAGACAAGGAAGATGAGATGGAGGAGCTCAGAAGAAAACATCAGGATGAGGTAAATCAAATGATGGAGAAGATACAAAAAATTGACAAGGAAAAAGAGCAAAGAGAGAAAGAACTGAAAGATCTGAAGGAAAATATTAACAGAGAACATCAAAAGAGAAAGAAAGAAAAAGAAAACAGGGAAAAAGAAGACAATATGAAAGAACAAGAAGAAGTGATGAAAAAGAAAGAAATGGAGCAAAAAATACAAGAATTGGAGAAGAGGCTTCAAACAGAGTCAACTTTAAATGAAATCATTCAAAAAGACTTGGATAAAAGCAGAGAAGAGATGAGACAGCTGCAAGAAACCTGGGAGACGGAAAGAAATGATTTAAAAGACAAAAGAAAACGAGAAGATGAAAAGAATGAGGAAAACATTGAGAAACTGAAGGAGGAATATGAGCAGAAGAGAGACATTTCTGAACGGCAAGCAAAAGAAGAGGATAGAATCAGAAAAGAGCGAGAGGAGGAGTGGAAGAGGTCTGAGGAGGAATATAAGAAAAAAATTGAAACACTGGAAGAGAAGGCAAGAGCACAAGCTGAAGAGTCCAACGAATTCAGACGGAAAAAAGAGAGAGACTTTGCAGCTCTGATAGAGGAGCACATGGTTGAAGTGAAACTTCTGAAGGAAGACCTGCAGGAGAAGAAAGATGAATACGAAAGATTTAAGGATCTGTCAGAACACACAGAAACTGGTCTGAAGCAGAAAATGGATGAACTGCAGAACAAACATAAACAAGAAATGGCTGATTTAGTGCTGGGGCTTCTGACTGAAAAGAAAGAAAACAAGGAAAAAATACAAATGATGGAGAAAAAGCAGAAAAAAGAAGCGGAGAAACTCACCCAACAGCTTTCAGCTGATTATAATAGAGAAGAGAAAGAACAAATCAAAACTCTAAAGAGGAAACAGAAAGAAGAAATTAATGAAATTAAAAAAACAAATTTACCACAACCTAAAGACCAAACAGTGGAAAGAAAACAGTTGACCATAAAACATGATCAAGAAATTAATCAGTTAAAACAGAAACTGTTAGATGATTTTCAACAAAAGTTGGAGGTTAAAGTGGAAAACCTACAGAAACAACATAAGAAAAACCTGGAAGAATTCAAGCAAAAGATTCTGAAAGAAAACACAGAAAATGTAAACAGAGAATTAAATAAATTGCAAAGGAAACATGACCAGGAAATGAATGAGTTAAAACAACTTATTCAAACCCAAGAGGAAGGCATGAACAGAGAAGAGTTGGATGCTCTGGAGAAAAAACATGAAAGAGAAATAAATGAGCTGAAAGGAAAACTTTTTAATGCACAGCAGCAACAGTCCTGCTGGATTTCATGAACAATCTGGAGCCATTAAGACGAGATGTTTTCACTCTGGAGCCGTGGAGGAAAGAAGAGCTCCATGTTTTCTCCGTCTTCAACAAATTGGATCAAGACCAGTTTCAGACTCAAAAGCTTTTGTCAAAATTACAAAAACTATTCAGCTTTTATTAATTTGACCTTTTCCTGTCACCCACACACAACAACTTGAGATTAATTAAAAGCAGAGGTCAGAGTGCAGCTCCATCCCATAGTCTCAGAAAAATACAATGTTATTTGTTTTTCCATTAATTTTTGCATTTTGTGGTGTACAGAAAGCAATGTCCTGAAACATTTGTCAAAGTGAAATATTCAGTCTTGGTGTCGGGGAAAAAAAGGCTTTGACTCCATCCCTGGACCAGTGTCTGCCTAAATATACTGAATAGATTCAAATATTTCAAACATCACTGAGTTTTCTAGGATTATTTTTGGAAGTAAAGGGATTATCTCTGCATTTTTACTGAGTTAACTAAAGTCTAACTTTCACATAGCATAAATGCTCATGACTAATTCAACATACAGTGGTAAAAAAAAGTGTCCATACTCCTGCATAAAGGCGTTTTTTTGATTAGTCTGTCATGAATCATCCTGTGATTGACAAACAAACTAATTGGGGAAAAATGCTGCCAGATGCCACAACTGAACTGTACACCACTGATACGGCTTCTGGTATATGATCGCTTCCTCTTGGCTCCTTCAAACATGCTTCTTGTTTCTGTGGTTTGAGCCTTGGTGGCTCCTGAACAGCTTTTCCAAAGATTACATTTTCCATCCACATCAGTTATATTTAATAATCTGTTGTGGAAACTGATTATCATTCTGCTGCTTACAAATCACTGAAAAAGATTTTTAGTTTCTTAGAAAATACTGAATATGCATCAATCAACAATGCTGTCAAATAAATCCTTTTTATGCAAAGACAACCGAACCTGGAAGTCAATAATGATCTCTACTTATAAATTGAAAGCCTTTGACTTTATTAATTTTTTGGATTCAAACTTTGAGTGAATGTATCTACATCTTTTAGCCTGTATGTTTAATGCAAAAGTTAAAAGTATGATGCCAAATTCTTGTATTTAAAACAAATTCCACTCATGTTTTCTTCCAACTGGAAAAAAAATAACATTGACCTGATATTTGTGGGTCGTGGGTATGTAAACTCTGCTTTTTGAATGAAAAGAGACATGTTATTATGAACCACATCTATTTTCAGACCAGGTATTTATGTGTATTACAGAATTTACATTTTATTTATCGGTAAAATGTTATGTGTTAAATTGTATTAGTGTACAGTTTTATATTGACTGGTGCTGTGATAAAAGGCAATATTTTTGAGTTAGTTCTTAATTTTTTTGAAAATGTTTTTTACTTGTTGGGAAAATTATAATTATTCATTGGTTTATTATTTCTGTCATTTTTCCTAAACTTAATTTAAAATTTGGTTTAGTTACTGGAAGTTCTAGAAAATGTTTTTATTGTAAATAAACAAATGTAAAGTGAATTTTAAACACTGTCTTTTGTCTTATCTAAAACATTTTTGCATAACAAGTTGGTCCATATTGATGGTGAATATTCTGAATTTATTATCTGCACACAAAACCAGTCACGTTTGTTTAAAAAGAATATCCCTATTTGATGTAAATTGTTGATATTAAGATTTCATTTAGTTGCACAGCAATCCATAGAGCCAGAACATAGATGTCAAAATCTTGAGTCATAACATAAACTGTGTATCAGCAGAGACCAACACCAACAGCATAGTGGTGGATGGATGATGGTGAGGGCTTGTTTGGATCATCAGCAGAACTGTGATTCTGAATACAGCAGCAGATCTACAAGCGCATGACTGAAAAAGAAAATCAAAGTGTTGCAAACCAGTCAAACTCTAGACGTTTTATGTGAACTCAGAGATACAGTGGGACAGATACAAAATACAGATACAGTCGATTGTGGCAAGTGTACCTTGCTATGCAGTGATCTGTTGGGTAATAACACAGGGAAAAGGGACATGCAGGGGCTGGACCATCTAATCAGGAAAGCTGCCTCTGTGGTTAGGATGAGCCTGGAGTCTGTTGAGACAGTGGTGGAAAAGAAACCGCTGTCCAAACCGAGGGCAGTTCTGGTTTCTAGTTGTAACAGTTTTGTCCTGGCAGAGGAACTCCCTCGAAGGCAGATTCCTGTTGCTCACTTGACAGGATCATGAACTCCTTTGTAGCGCAGGCTATTAGACTCTATAATGTTGCCACTGGTGGGGAAAGAGTGGGAGAATTAATGTCTTGATTGTCTTTGTGGTAATTTCTACATTTTTATTGTGCCTTTTATTGGTTTTAAGGTTTTTAATCGAGTATTTATGGATGGTTATGTATACAAATTCAGATTTATTTATTTGTATCCCAAATGGGCAATTGATGTTACAGCAAGTACAAAGAATTAAAAGACAAAGTATCAGAGATTAAAAAATAAAAAACAAAACATACCAAAAGGACATGAATTACATAATGGAAAAAGCACGCAGTGTATTTCATCATTGACTGACAGTTGCCATAAACACCAAATCAAGTACAAGTCCCTCTACCTTGACCTGCATTAAAAGGAGATATTGCTGTAGGAACAAAAGAGTATTTGTACCTGTTACTTTTTATACTAGGAAGTTTGAGCCTGATGCCAGAAGGCAGAAACTGGAACTCAGCAGGTAAAGGATGACAAATATCAGCAATAACAGCTTAATTTTTCTACTGATTTGTTTTTTTACACAGTTCTGTAAGTGAGCATTGATCAACCCCTAAGATCTTATTGCTGATATAAATCACTCTGCTGAGGGCATTTCTTGACCCAACACTAAGATTTTTAAACCAACATAGTAAAGAAGAAGTCAACACAGATTCAATATATGATCTATAAAATAAGATCATCATTGACTTGTCCACTTGAAGCTTTGTGAGCCTCCTTAGACAAAATAATCTTTGCTGGCCCTTCTTTTGTAGATTTTCTGAATGACAGGTAAATTTTAACTTGTTATCCAAAATAGTCCCAAGATATTTGTAATTTTCTTTAATTACTGTTTGATTTCTGTTATGAGGCTTCTGTCTAAAATCAATGCACATGTCCTTTGTTTTCTGTACATTTAATAAAAGAAAAGCTTTATCACACCAGTCAACAAGTTCATCGACCACAGGGCTGGGCATGTTCATCATCATGTAGAAGACCAACTATCACGGAGACATCTGCAGATTTTAATATTAACCTATTATCATGCCGGCTGTGACAGTCATCCCTGTACAAAATGTAAAGAAGAGGGGAAAGGACCCGGTAGACAGGGACATCTCACCAGACATGCATCCGTTCACTGTCTGCGATCCAGGAAGAATCCAGCCCACCACATTAAAATCCAGATAAAAGTTATTAAGAAGTTTATCAATCAAAATATGAGGCTTAATTGTGTCAAAAAGCCGATGACAAGTCTACAAATAACAACTTAGCGAGATTTTTATAACCTTCAAGATGTTTAAAAACACAGTTTAATAAAGTGGCAGTGGCATCCTCAACCCCCCGACCCGCCCTATAGGCAAACTGTAAAGGATCCAATAAATGTTCAGTCTTGGTAAGAAGATATCTGTTAATTTTTCCAAAGATTTCATGACAAGGGGAGTCAGTGCAACAAGTCTAAAATCATTAAGAGCTTTTGGGCCACAGGAATCACTATGGACTGCTTCCAGCTTCTTGGCTCTCTGCTGGTTAAGTGACATCTGGAAAATGAAATAAAAAATAGGAGCCAACTGTTCCACACAAGAAGAAAGCAGTCGACCACTGATGTTATCTGGTCCTGGGTATTTTCCAACCTTACAATGTTTAAAAGATTCAGGCACTGAGGTAACATTGAAGGGGATATGACCACCGCAAAGAAGTTTGATTTTCAGATTTATAATCTCATAACTAAAACCAGAAGAATCAAAGCTGAGGTAAAACATATTAGCTCAGGTTGTATGTATGCACTGATGTGTATGCAGCCTGTTGCAGTTTTACTGCTGCTTGTCTTTTTACTTTTTAAAATGTTTTTTACATAATTTTCTTTTAGATTACCACAAGAGGTTCCTTTTTCAGCCATATTGGTGAAGAGAGTCTTGATTATTTATTTGCTGTGGAAATAATTATTTTACTCTGCTGGACACAACAACTTGGATGCATGTTTACAGTTGGGATGTGGGTCATTTTCACCATATTAATAATGCTGGTGATTATTTTGATGTATCATAATGAGTTGCAGAGTCATACAGTGGTTCTATATTAATAAATGTCCATAAAGGTTTATAGTGATACAAAAACAAACTCTCTAAGTGTATAATTACATGTTCTAACCCAGGTCCATTGGGTGGTGCAGGCAGAGCTGCAATGCATGTTAGCATCCCATCTCATGTCAAAATAAATGTTAATCTCAGTGAATGTGACATGAAAATATAAACATTTGCTTTAGTGAATGAAGTTGGCTGATTAAAGTGTTTTCAGCTGATCAGAAGTGATGTGAATGGTTGGACGGTTCTACTGCAGGCATGTTTGTATAATTACAGAAAATCCAAGGACAGTAAAATTAGTTTGACTGCGAAGGCTAAAAGCTCCATCCTGGTTTCTAGAATGTTACCTTTCTAATTTTTGATAAGTTGAAACAAATTCAACCAGAAATGTGGCTACATTTTTCAAATGACCATCTATTGCAAATACATTTCAAAATGTTTCTCATTAAATATTTTCCTTCATAAGGTGGGACTCTGCTTTCATAGCTCAAGTAAAATTTTCTGCACATGTTCAGAATGAAGTTAATGCCAAGAAATTACAACTGAAGTGTTTTCAGTTTCATTTGAAATTTACATTGGTTCAATGTAAATTTATTGCCTGACCCAGTCCAGAATTCACTCCTGGAGGGGTTGCGATTTTAATATCGAGCTCCTTGTGCTATGAACATGTTGCAGAACATAAAGACAGGGAGGGTCGTTATATTTTAATTATAGGAATAATAGATGGCATCTTGATAAGTCTTCTTAATGTCTATGCCCCACCTGGTAGCGACTGGTCATTTTACAAGAAAATACTTGAATTAGCAGTAACAAAAAGTCAGGGTGTAATGATCTGTTCTGGGGACTTTAATATTAGGTTGAAAACAAACTCAAAACATATCAGTAAACGAATGAAAAATATGATGGACGAACTGGGATTAGTGGATGTATGGGGGGATAAGAGCCCAACCAGTCATGACTACACACATTATTCCTGTTCTCACAATGTACACTCACAAATAGATTATTTCTTCATGTTTAAAAAAGATGTGCATAGATTAAAAAGTTGGGAAATCAGATCTAGTCCCACTTCAGACCACAGCCTACTAGATATCACCCTTCAACTGGCTGGAAAAAGCAGACCCACACTCTGGAGGCTGAATATAAACTTATTAAATAGTACAATCTTTAAGGAGAATATGAAAATTGAAATCAAACAACATTAGGAAGAGAATAATAATAAAGAGGTGGGTCCGGCAATACTTTGGGATGCTCTAAAGGTAGTAGTCAGGGGAAGAATAATAGCCATTTCCTCTAACAAAAAAAAATTTAACAACAAAAACAAACTCAATTGGAAGTGGAGCTAAAGAAAACTTCAGAAAGAACATTCTGAAACCTTCAAGAGAGCAACGAGAACTAAAGATGGTGAGAAAAGAACTGAATAATTTAAACATGCAAGAAATACAAAAAAAACTTCTTTTCACTAAACAGAAATATTATGAAGCAGGGGCAAAATCTCTGAAGCTCCTAGCATTTAAATTATAAAAACAACAAGCTGATAGAGCTATTCACAAAATAAAGGATACATATACAAATAGGGTTGAAACAAACCTAGAAAAGATTCATAAATGCTTTGGTGATTTTTTCCAAACTTTATACTCCCAAATTGAATAATGAACAGTAAATAGATATATTCCTTTCCCAACTCTCTCTGTCCAACATTACAGGTGAGCAAAACGAAGAACTAATATCAGAGATAACTGAAGCAGAACTAAGACCAGTGATTAGAAAGTTTAAAGGAGGGAAATCTCCAGAAACAGATGGATTTATATCCGAGTTGTACAGAGAAAAGCAAGATAAGTTAGTCCCTGTTTTACTAAGAGTTTTCAACAATATACTGGAAAAGAAAATCATTTTATGGAGAGATGCAAATATTTCGCTAATCCCTAAGGAGGGAAAAGATAAGTTGGAATGCGGAAACTATCGTCCAATAAGTATGATAAATATTGATTACAAATTATTTACTGCCATAATCGCAAAGAGATTGGAAAACATCATGCCAGTGATAATCCATAAGGATCAAACAGGCTTCATCAGACAGAGACAGACACAGGATAACATCAAAAAAACCTTGTATATTTTAAACCATATAGTTCAACAACAAATAGAGACTCTTGTACTGAGACTTGATGCGGAGAAGGCTTTTGACTCGGTCAGATGGTTTTTCTTTACTAAGTTTTGTCCAGGTTTGGGTTCCACCAGACCATCATAGATGTAATTGCAGCTTTATGCAATAAACAATTGGCTAGGATAAAAATTAATGGAGATCTATCTGATCCCTTTACTTTGGAAAGGGGTACAAGGCAGGGATGCTGTCCTTCGCCGCTCCTCTTTGCATCTGGGGAACAAAAGTTGTCATTGTTCGTAGATGATTTATTGTTAACCATAACAAACCCAGCTCAAACTCTACCTGTACTTATGGGGGTGATCGAGGAATATGGTTCACTCTCGGGTTACAAGATAAACATTACAAAGACTCAGGTTTTAACAATAAACTATAACCCACAGAACAATATCAGGAGCCTGTACAATTGGAACTGGGAAGCAGAATCTATAAAATATTTAGGGGTCATACTGCCCAGGGATTTTTGAAGTCAATTATGGGTCCCTAATTTCAAATCTGAAATCTGACATACAGACATGGAACCTGATCCCTTTCTCTAATTTATACTCCAGAGTGGAGTCGGTCAGAATGAACATTCTCCCCGCTTCCTACATCTCAATGTTTACCTATCCTGATATCAGAAAGGCATTTCATAGAGTAGGACAGATTAATATCTTAGTATATTTGGCAGGGAAAAAGGCAAGGGTGAGGTATAGTACGCTGAAATTAGAGAAAGAGAAAGGTGAACTGTTATTATCAGGTTGAACTGATAATATTCAAGAAGAAATGGAATAATCATCACAGAATAAACTTTTCCTTCTTTAAAGCAAGAAAATTATTATTTTCTTCCTTTAAATCTCAGAAGGGAGATGATCTGAAGACCTGACTGAGATTTCCCATAACGTCTATGAACACTGTGCTGTTCATGTTGGTCCATCTGCTGGGACCAGACAGTGAGTCCAGTCCAAACTGGTGCTAACAGAACAGAAACCAGTTTGTTCCACTAAAACAGTCTGCTGAGAAGAGTTTTTATTAACCTTTAAATGTTTCAGCTAAAAACATTAAACTGCAGCCCAAAAAACATCAGAATGTCTTTAAACTAAACCGAGTCAAACTACAATCAGAACCAGAACCGTTCTCGAACATTTCCTGTAATTTGGTTTGTGTTTGAAGGAAATGTCTCGTTGTCCAGCTCCATCAACCTTCCAGTGGCGAAGCAGAAGCTGCTGGAGGCGGTTTCCTCATCAGCGACATCCTGGACCCAGCGGCTCAACACTGTTGACTACAACTGTGAACATTTTACCACTGAGTCTTTACTGCAAAAACACAAAACCTTAACAAAGCTTCTTGTGCAAATATCTTAGAACACTTTAAATAAGACTAAACTAACTTTCAAGAAACTTTTCAGCAAAACCTAGGGGCTTGTTTTAAGTCAATAACTTCTTGAATAAAAAGTTCTAGTTCTGTTTCATTTACGATACTGAAAAATGTTTTCCAATAAGTGGACTAATCTGCCAGTGAACTAACATTTAAACTCCTATTTTATGCTAAATAGTTACCTGTAACTATTTTTGGTTTTGCTTAAAGTGTTTTAAAATATTTGGTTTAGAAACAGTCCTTGGTAAATCACTGTTTTTGCAGTGCAGGATGTTTTAGAAGATAACTGTTCCTTAAACTCCTCAGTGTTTCTCTGTATCCATGAAGTTTCTTCTTCTCTGAAGTTCTCTAAGGAACCTCAGGAACCAGAACCAGAACATCACACACAGCTGGACTCTGGTTGATAACTAAGAGACTTCTGGTTTTATTTAGGGTTACTAGAGTAAAGGGGGTGAATAAAAACACACACCACAATTTCCAGAAATATGTGTTACATATCATAAACACCAGATCTTCACAGCCATCCTGCACTCTGTTGGTTTATAATCACTGAAGTCTCTATTATGTGACGAATATCAGACTGTTAGAAAGGAGGGAAAAGTTTCCTACGGATCTGCTGGATGATTTTTTTTATTACCTAAATAAACGTAATTTAATCTGTATGAAACTTTATGATCTTCAGTTTGAATAAAGACAAGAGAAATGCCAGATTCTGTTAATCCTCCTGTTATGTTTGTTTCTGAGGTTCACCTTGATAATCGAGGGTTAAATGATGTACAGTCGGTCCAAATGCGCCCCCCAGCGGTTGGATGGGGAGCAGAGCATCTAAATAGGAACCAGCTGGACGCCGAGCAGCTGACGGTGAGTAAAGTTTCATAATTTGACACAGAAACAGTGGCGCTAAAAGTGGCTATGCACTGTGTGCAACGCAAGGGGGCGCTGCACTACAGGGGGCGCTAAAACGATGTGGTCAGCATTTTATGTACTTAACAGCTGTTTCTGTATGAAATGATCAATAACAGAGGAGCAGCAGTGATCAGGCAGCTCTCCCTCTCACACAGGCAGCTTGGGCCCTTCAGGAAGCGCTGAGACGCGTTTTTCCTTTTAAATTTAATTTGTAGTCATGAACTCGAGCTAAAGATGGGCGCAGGAAAACAGAAGAGGGATAAAGATGTTGTAGAGACAGAGGGAAGCTTTTCAAAGTGGTTGAAAGACAGAAGGTGAGTAAAGTCAGAGTATCAACAGGAGAGCTGTAAATATTCAGCTTAGCTTCAGCTTTAAGCTAGGCTACAGTAACAGGTGGTTGTTGTTGTTTCTGCCCGCATTGAACCAACGGGACGCGATTTATTCATTATTACTATAAATGTCTGATAGATAAACTATCACACATCTCAACAATAAGTGTAATAATAATGACCAAAACAAACCACGGGAAATATTAAGGTCAGCTAAATTGTAGGGCCTAAATAGGACCCCTCCAACTACTGATGCTGTTACCATGGTTGCCTAGAGACGGACTGCGCAGCCGCAGTGAGCCGCTGTAAAATATAAAACCGGCAGAAATACAGACGGTAGTGAAAACACTCATTACAGGCTGAGCAGTTAGTGGCGTTTAATAGGAGCATTAAATAATGTGTTCAGGGCGAACAGTGGGATGTTTGATAGACAGGAACCGCAGAACCTACAGAACCCGTCAGAACCAAAAGAACCTGTCAGAACCCGTCAGAACCAGAAGAACCCGTCAGAACCTACAGAACCAAAAGAACCTGTCAAAACCTAAAGAACCTGTCAGAACCTACAGAACCCGTCAGAACCAGAAGAACCTGTCAGAACCAACAGAACCTGTCAGAACCTACAGAACCCGTCAGAACCTAAAGAACCTGTCAGAACCAACAGAACCTGTCAGAACCTACAGAACCCGTCAGAACCTAAAGAACCCGTCAGAACCCGTCAGAACCTAAAGAACCTGTCAGAACCAACAGAACCTGTCAGAACCAACAGAACCTGTCAGAACCTAAAGAACCCGTCAGAACCAAAAGAACCTGTCAGAACCTACAGAACCCATCAGAACCTAAAGAACCTGTCAGAACCTGTCAGAACCCGTCAGAACCTAAAGAACCCGTCAGAACCTAAAGAACCTGTCGGAACCTACAGAACCAGACATCAGTCTCTTCATCCCTCAGTCATTTCCTGAGAATGAAAAATAATATAAAAGGCAATTTAAAGAACAAATCATAAACGTAGATTAATAGTAAATAAATAAATATTGTGAAGGGAACATTAAGAACGTTTGTTAGGATTGTGTTGGAGAAACATTGATATTTTTTTCACCATTTTATTAATGTGGTTGCCAGTTTGGATCAGATTTCATATCAGCTATAAGAATGATAGAAAACATGCTAACAAAACGACCTGCAGCCTGTAGGCGCTTCCAGACAGGATAACACAAGTGGCTCTTTGGCTCAGCTGTACAAGTTTATGCGCCGGTGACACGTTGGCATCCACCTCAACAATATGTATTCACGCTCCTGCACAGAAAGAGGTGAAAGTGTCAGGATTCTGTCAGGAGATTTATAGAAAACTTGACCAGATGTGACTCTGCAGGAAAACCAAACTAGATCCACTAAAGTCACTAAATGACGAGTTGAACTTGAGCTGAGAGGAAACATGACAGAAAATAAAACTAAATGTGTCTCAGTTTGTTTTAACGTCAGAATTTATTAAGATGTTTTAATCTGTGAACAGCAAATATTCTGATTTAAAGCGAATAAAAATATATTTTAAAAGAGACTCAGTGAACTCAATGGAAGAGGAAACATGTGACACGTAAAGTTACAAAATTCATTTATACTCAAACTACTACTATCAGTTCTAATACTACTTCTAATACTAATACTAGTTCTAATACTAAAGTATTTGGATTCTCTTCCAGTAGAAAATTGGATCATGAGTTTACAGTTTACTGACTTCAAGCAGCTGCTGTTTGCTTCTCTTTTTCAGCTGCAGACCGTCCAGAACATGAATATTTTGACCTGTTTCTGGTTTTTCCTGCTTGATTCCAGCTCAGCTGATCTGATTGGTTCATTTCCATCAGGAGACATTTTGTTCCTTCAGGTCTTAGAATAGTTAATATGTAAGCTGAAGTAATTTAGAAAGTAAAACTTAAACAATCGTTAGATTTTAAAACCTAAAACATATGCAAATCAAAATAACTGTTATTTTAATACTCATTTAATAATTTTAGAATCTAAAATAATTATTTTTGATTCAGTTTTGTATTGGAATAAATACACAGAATTTACTCTTTCCACAGTCATACACAAATTATACATGCTGCCTGGTTCTGCTGCTGGTTCTGAACCGGTTCTCTTCCTGGTTCTGGTTCTGAACCGGTTCTCTTCCTGGTTCTGGTTCTGAACCGGTTCTGTCCCTGGTTCTGGTTCTGATCCGGTTCTCTTCCTGGTTCTTCCCTCAGGAACAGCGCCCTCTCCTGGAGCCTGCAGTAACAGCAGACATGTGGAGATGATGTGGAAACATGGAGGAGTTTTCTTCTTCTGCATCGACTGAATGAACTCTGGACTTCCTGTTCTGGTTGGTGATGAGAGCAGAACCAGAACCGATCATTTTAATCATTTTAATCATTTTAATCATTTTGATCGTCATGACTTCTGTTTTCTGTTTATCTCTGAAATGATCCTTTCTATATTTGTATATTTTGTTGCACTGATGTGAAAATAATTTATTTGCATGTTTTCTAATCTGAATCCTCTGGTGACCAGAGCAGCGTGACATCATGGCGTCTGCAGAACCTGGTGAGTAACAACACGTGATTTTATTTATTAAAAATGAAAAGAGACTTTGAACTGTTTCCAGCTCATCCCCATAACTGACTGTCCATCACTGTGGACATTTTGCTTTGGCTATTGGATCCATATGGCTGATAATGAAAACCTGAAGGACGGTGATTATGGAACCAAACAGTTTTTATTCTGGATGAATAAAAACGATGTTCATCTCCACTAAACTCCACTGGTTCTGGATTCGGACCGACTGAACTTTAAAAACACACTGACCCTTTATCAGCTGCTGAACTGCAAAATGAAACACTCTAACATCATAAACAGAAAATGTCTTTCACCTTTACACACAAGAGAATGTAATCCTACACCAAAAACATTGTCAAACCTCCAAATAAAAATGATGGTTCTGGTTCTGGTTCTGCGAAAACTTTCTCTGAGGTTTTTTCTTCTCCAAATTAAAGAATCTGAACTTTTAGAGGAAACATGTTAAAGTCCTGAATGATGCACGTTTACTTCAGACCTCAACCTGATACAAGTCCCTATTTTTCCAGTAACAATAACCAGCAGGATGTTATTCTAAGACGCAGGTATCAAACTCCAGTCCTGAAGGTGTCCTGCAGGTTTTAGATGAGCCACAGGTACAAAACGCTGGAATGAAACGGCTTCATTACCTCCTCCTTTTGTAGATCAGCTCTCCAGAGCCTCAATGACCTCATTAGTCTATTCAGGTGCTGCAGCAGAGGCTCATCTAGAAGTTGTGCCTTTGAGGGCTGGAGTTTCACACCCTGTTCTAAGATGTTATGAGGATTATCTGATAATAACTCAGGTGTTTTTACCAGATGTTGTGGAACCGTTGAAGCGCTACAGTAGCAACGACCTGCTGCATCCAGACAGTAAGTACGACTGAAATGAGCCCAATTAATTATTTCTACATTAGTCTGCATAGTTGGTGCGTTTGAAGATGAAACATTGTATTGCAGATTAAAGATTATAGTTCATATTCATAATGTCTCATAAACCTGTTTCATAACTGTCTCCTCTTTCCTCTGATTCTGCTTGATGACACTGAAAAGTTTCCAAAAAGCTTAGAAAACTGACATCATCATCTTGGATTTATCAAATTGTTTAAACATTCAGAAAAATTAGTTTATCTAAAGTGTCTCTAAAATAAACTTATATGTAATATTATTATGATATTTAGCAACTTTATTAATCCTAACTGACCTAAAACTGGAAAATATATGAATTAATGTGAGACTGACAATATTGGTATTTGATAGTGTATTTAAACCTTTTCACTGAAAGGAAAGATGGCCGACAGACTTACAGCAACCCGTCATGCTGAAGATGCATGAGGCGACAGTGGGAAGGAAAGCATCTTAATCTGGATTTAGTCTGGATTGTACTGAAAATATAATAAACTAACAAATTGTAGTAAATGCATAAAATTAGCAATGTTGCTTCTCCTTCACCTAACCAATGACAGCGCAGATCAGTGAATGATGTCACATCCACTAGATGTATCCCAAATAGAAAACCAATAAAAACCAGTAGAAAACCAGTAGCAAGCCAGTAGAAAACCAGTAGCAAGCCAATAGTCAACCAGTAGGAAACCAGTAGAAAACCAGTAGGAAGCCAGAAGAAAACCAATAGGATGCCAGTAGGAAACCAGTAGGAAACCACTAGAAAACCAGTAGGAAACCAATAGAGAACCAGTAGGAAACCAGAAGGAAACCAGTAGCAAGCCAGTAGAAAACCAATAGGAAGTCAATAGTCAATCAGTAGGAAACCAGTAGCAAGCCAGTAGAAAACTAGTAGGAAGCCAATAGTCAACCAGTAGGAAACCAGTAGAAAACCAGTAGGAAACAAATAGAAAACCAGTAGGAAACCAGTAGAAAACCAGTAGCAAGCCAGTAGAAAACCAGTAGGAAACCAATAGGAAACCAGTAGAAAACCAGTAGGAAGCCAGAAGAAAACCAGTAGGAAACCAATAGAAAACCAGTAGGAAGCCAGAAGAAAACAAGTAGGAAGCCAGTAGAAAACCAGTAGGAAGCCAGTAGGAAGCCAGTAGGAAACCAATAGAAAACCAGTAGGAAACCAGTAGCAAGCCAGTAGAAAACCAATAGGAAGTCAATAGTCAACCAGTAGGAAACCAGTAGAAGACCAGTAGGAAACCAGTAGCAAACCAGTAGAAAACCAGTAGGAAGCCAATAGTCAACCAGTAGGAAACCAGTAGAAAACCAGTAGGAAACAAATAGAAAACCAGTAGGAAACCAGTAGCAAGCCAGTAGAAAACCAGTAGGAAACCAATAGGAAACCAGTAGAAAACCAGTAGGAAGCCAGAAGA
>CAEGAD010043713.1:0-15105 GCA_903067055.1 Poeciliopsis paucimaculata
TAGAAGGCCGACTTTGTAACTGTCTTTATGTGGCTCTGAAGGTTAAGGTCAGAGTCCATCACTACTCCCAGGTTTCGGGCCTGATCACTAGTTTTTAGTTGTAATAACTGAAGCTGTGCATTGATTCTAGATCGTTCCTCTTTAGGTCCAAAAATAATTACTTCAGTTTTGTTTCTGTTCAGCTGGAGAAAGTTTTGACACATCCACACATTTATCTGTTCTAAACATTTATTCATTTATTCAATGGGTAAGGGGATGGGCTCAGAGTCACCTGGTGACATCGTAATGTAGAGCTGAGTATCATCTGCATAGTTATGGTAGCTAATATTATTTCCTGTTATAACCTGAGTTTATTCAATATGACTATTGAATAAGAGGGGTCCTAGGACTGGAAAACTTGTTACAGGCAGCATTAGATTGGAATTCAGGTGGTAATGTCATCTGAGGGTTTGTGAGCCTGTCAACTGTTGAAAATAAAGCTCGAGCATTGTTAATGTTTTTGTTCATGACATCTGCAAAGAAAGCCTCCCCTGCATGTTTTAGTGTTGAGTGATAGTTACTCACTCAACTCACTACAAACACTACAAACTCAACTCATAAAGTTGAGTTTTACGCCATATTCGTTCAGCCCTACAGCAGAGTTGTCTTGCAGATTGAACTGTTTGTGCATTTCTCCATGCAGATTTCTTCCTACCAGACATAACCTTTACTTTAATTGGGGCAATGGAATCAATGATATCTGAAACTTTAAACTGAAAATTATCTACCAACTTATCTACATCATTACAGCTTAAGAGCAAGGAAGAAGAGTAGATTTGATTTAATTTTTTTGCTGTGTTTTCTGTGAAAGAACGTTTTGTGATAGTAGCTGTTTGTCCAAGTGGGTTAAAGGATAAAGTACTTTCAAAGATAACAGCAAAGTGATCCAACAGGGTTACATCAGTTATAGAGACATTGGAAACATTCACACCCTTACTAATAACCAGGTCCAGTGTGTGTCCTTTAGTGTGTGTTGCTTGTTTGACGTGTTGTGTCAGACCAAAATTTTCTAAAATATTAGGGAGCTTTTTTGCCCCTCTGTCTTGGGGGTTGTCCACATGAATGTTGAAATCACCAGCAATTATTAAACAATCATAATCAATGCATATGAGAGATAGAAGCTCATTCAAGTCAGTAAAGAAATTTTCCAAGTAAATTGGAGTTTTGTTTTAAGTTTGTTTCATAATTCGTTTGTAGCCTTTAACCTCA
This sequence comes from Poeciliopsis paucimaculata, assembly GCA_903067055.1. Lineage (NCBI taxonomy): Eukaryota > Metazoa > Chordata > Actinopteri > Cyprinodontiformes > Poeciliidae > Poeciliopsis > Poeciliopsis paucimaculata. The sequence goes on from CAEGAD010043713.1 coordinate 1,249, forward strand.
ATTCCGAGATACTCAAAAGAGGTGAAATGACCCAAAGAGATTTTACTACTGTTTATGGTATTCTTAAATATTGAAGCCACGCCTCCTCCGTTTTTATGTTTTCTATTCTCATTTTAAAAATTGTAGTTAGGAGGCGCTGATTCAATTAGTACGATTTGGTCATTATTGTCATTCAACCATGTTTCTGTCAGAAACATAACATCAATATTATACTCAGTGATGAAATCATTAATTAATAGAGTTTTAGCACAGAGTGATCTGGTATTTAAAAGAGCTACTTTAAGTGATTTGGAGGCTGAAAGTTTTTCAGTCTGAGGTTCCTTTAGGCAGGGGATCAGTCTGAGGTTTGAATTAGGACTGCTGTATTTTGTATTTCTGTTTTTTGTAAATTTTCTTGTAGTGATCCGGACAGGTAATGTCCTGTTCTGCAGTTCTGGGGGGCCAGACACATTCTGGAGGAAGATGGGTGTAAAGATAATATCTGGACCCCGGCCTCAGACCTCAGAAATGCAGAGTGTGTTGGGAAGTCAGGGGCAGGTGGCTTAAATGAAGTGAGGTCTGCTACATGAGCGCTAAGGAGAGACGTGCCGAGGCGAACCTGTTGATTCATTCCATCTGTAAATTTAAGAAACTCTGGTCCAGAAGACATTTGTAGGTGTCTTGTGAATCTTCTGAATCCTCTGAATGAGTGGGGGAGAGAAGTAGGTCCCCCATGTCTGTCATCTTGACTTATAGTCCGGAAAATACAGTAACTGAAGACCATTGATCTGGAAGGCTGGTTGAGAGTGGAAGCCAGTTTTCCATTAGACAAAGAACAGCACAGTTCTTTATCTCTGTAGAAACACACAGCCTCATACGTAACAAATCCACTTTATTATCCAATGAGTGGACATTGGCCAGAAAGAGAGTTGGAATCTGTGGCTTCCTAGCCTTCAATTGGGCGAGCGCACCCGCCCACTTCCCCCTCTTCAGTGGTCGGGCACAATGTTTTTGTTTGACCATTGTTCCTCACACTCTGCTTTGCCAGCGCATTGTCCTTAGAAGCCGTGGTCTGCCAAGTGTGGATTTCAGCCTCGGCTATAATATTAACAGCCAAACTGCCTCCAATAGCTATCAGTTCAATCAAGCCGTACTTTAGCTTTGAATATGGCATTGAATCAGTGTGTAAATCAGCCATTCATGAATTAAAATAAGGCTTAATTCCAGGAGCCTCCACACCTCTAGCAATATGCAATAAGTTTTTTGAGATGGTATTACACTGCTCCTTGATATAAAAAATCTTGTTGCCACTCCTATGCATAATTTGGCATGATGCAGTCTAATGAGGACTCAAGTACAGAGATAATTTGAAGAGTAAGATGGCTAATGAAAAAAGAAACAGAGGTGACTTGCATAAAAGATCAATAGGAGACCTGAGATCTAGAGGGAAGACCAGGAGAAATATAACACAATGGAAGGAACTCTGAGTAAAAAAAGTGCTATTAATCTATTATATTTTAAAGTATTTGGACAAAATAGCTCAGTGAAGAGCACTGAGGCTAAATACTTTGAGGAAGGAGTGGAAATGACAGGGAAACCAGAGAAGCTAATCAGGGAGAAAGAAATTAATGCAGCTGAATAAAGTGAACAATCAAACGAAAAATGAAAAGATAGAAAACAGTTGGTAAGCTGAAAAATCTGGCAGGCTGAGAGGAGGTGAAAGTTAAGCAGAAGGAAGATCACAAAACAGAATCTGAAACTTAACAGAAAAAAACACATTAGAAGGTTACTTTAACTCAGCAGGTAAATGTGACCCAAAGTTCTTTGCTCATTCATGACCCATATCCACCTTTTTACAGCAATCTGGACTGCCTAATTCCGATCTTTTAACCCACCCAAAAAATATGATTTGTGCCACTTCCATATGTGGTAGTACAGCAAGACAAAATGCTGATGTAATACCACATAGTGCGTGCTTTTAAAACACATAGTGGATAATAGAGTTTGTCTAAAGTTCTTTGACCGTTTAGAGCCATAACACTTAAATTGTCATAGCAGTTTTGCTGGTGGTACTTGGGCTGGTGAAACTCAGATAAAAACTTTGATGGCTACTCATTTTCTATGAGCTTGGAACATGAGTTTGGGAAAACCGCCATGTTCCAGTTCTAGTCAGAAAACCAGTAGTAGTGGTAATTAGGTGCATATCACAAATATTGATTTATGTATTTACAAGCTAACTCGGTGGTGCCCAAAGTCAGTCCTGGATGGTCGGCATCCTGCATGTTTTATCATCTCCCTGGTATTAGAAACAACCTCCTCAGCAAATGTTCTCTTTAAGACTTCTAATGAGCCACCTTTTGATATAGGTGTGTTAAACCAGGGAGAGAACTAAAACCTGCAGGATGCCGGCCCTCCAGGACCAACTTTGGTTGGTGAATATTTAATGACACAAGACTCAGCAGAAGTACAAATAAACCTTAAACCATAAATGTCCATTTGTCCACCATCCATTGTTATATTTATGTATCTGTGGTCTATGTTAGCATTTATGGGCCCCTGAATTTGTCTTTCCATATCCTTGCATTTTTCTTTCAATTCCACCAAATCTTTGAAGCTGTTCACAATGCTCTGCAACAAAGTCATCTTGCCAGACCAAGTAAATGGGCCACTGCCATTACCACACTACAAGCCTATTTAGCCAGACTGGAATTCTAAAATATCCAGAAAACAAATGTAATCCTTCACTACTCCTTCTGTTCGCTGATTGGTCCGGTTGAAATCTAGCTCAATGGGAAAAGTCCCAGATGGCGCATTGAAGGGAGAAGACAATGAAGCGGAATCCTCAAAAAATATATAGCCAGATTAACCAGTTCTGACATTCACTTCCAATCCATGTAATTTTATTAATGTCCAAGCCAATCTCGCAAGAACCCTGTTTGCCAAAATCTTCATTCAGATAAAGCAGCCAATATGCTGATTAAAGGCCAAACTTCATATTTGACTCAGAGATCATGCAGTCCTTCCACAAGCAGTCTGAACAAGAATGTTTCTATCCTTTCTTTTACTCATTAGTTTGCCAACACAGCCTTTCATCTTTCCTTACATCCAACACACAAACACACCCGACCCAGTGGTAGGTAATCCACCACGCGGGGCAGGCGCAGACAACAAATGCCTTTTAATCTGTGTGGGCCATATGGCTTGCAGGCTAAGAGATGAGGAAGAGATTTTAGATACAACCCAATGTCCTTCTATAAAGGTAAAATGCTGTGCTTTTCTGACATAAAAAAACAGAATGTTTTTGTTGTTAATTTATTGTGTTTTCTGTTAGGGTAATGGTTGTGGCCTAATCCCACGTTTACTTATTGAGGCAGAATTTTATGTCCCAAAAGAGGCAGTCTGGTATGTTCTGCATTTACCTCAACACAAAACATCAGGCAATACCTAGTTCTTATATTAGCTGAACTGAAACACGGAAGGAGTTGCAACCCACAAAGGCATAAAGTAATAGATGCAGCAGTTAAACATCCAATCAAACTTAAAATCTGGGATTTAAAGTCTTCCCACTGACACAAACGTTCAGATGTTTGCTACAATCAGTATTAAACTCAGTAAATCTCAGAGGTTTCTGCAGCAGCACGAACAAGAACTAAATTGAAAAATATAAGTATGAATTATAGAAATTTGAAAACTTTTGCCATGGAAACAGATTTTTCATCGCTGGATGAATTACCAGATGTCTCACCATTCCCAGCGAAAGGCCTGACCTCTTAATCTGACAGCATCAGCAGAAAACACAAGTTATGCCAGCAAGTTATTGACAATGTGATGCCATTGGCTGCATTGTTGCTAACACAACACGTCAGTGTGTTTGTGGTGGTTTTGTTGATCTTGATCATGCCTTACTCTAAGCTTCTCGTCCAACTTTTCAACAGTTTGTCAGCTGTTCTGCCATGGAAAACAAAAACACTATTTGTTCAATTTAAATTTCAACAATACAAACCTCTCCAAGGCATGAGCTCCTCTTAGCAAATAAGATCATAGCCTTGCTCAGGCTATAAATCTGTTGTTCAGAGGTAAACTGTGACTAAAGAACTGTGAAAAGATGTTTAAAGGAAATTGAAGAAGGCCTGCAGGGTTATCTTAAGGGTACAGACTGGGGGGGGCTCTGTTCCAGCAAAATAGACTAAAAGTGTGACCAGTGATATAAACCTCTATGAGAAGAACATCATCCCCACCAGCAAGGTTAGATGTTTCTCTAACAACAAACTTTTTACCAGGGTTTACCCAAGAACTCTCTAAGCCCAGTGATGGGGGCACTATGTCAGTCATCCAGTGGCCTACCATGTTTTCCAGTGAAAAAAAACTTTGAAAGTTGACAGGCATTATGTGTTACTGGAAGACGTTCCAATACCTGAGCACCAACTATAAATACTTAAAAAGGACAACCATAAAAAATACAATGAAAATAATTATTAAAATTTTACACTTCAGTTGTGTCATGTATCTGAAAATTTTTGACCCTTACTTGTTATGTTAGTCACTGAAGTTGTCAGTGTAGCAACATTTTTACAGAACTGTGATAATTCTAGTGACTCTTTTTCTGTGTTGTTGACTTTTATGGATTGGGTAAAAAAATACCCACAATAAAATAGTAACTCAACAGACAAAACTACAGCATGAGTGGGACAAATGAGAAGAAAAAACAAAAAACTACAAAAGACGAGACAGACAAGAAAATGGAAGAAGACAATAGCATGGAAACGCTGCAAAACGGACTTGTTACTATGAGAGGACATATTAGAAAAGAGCTATGCCTGGAGATAACCATATTTAAGGTCAAGCTGAAGAAAGAAATAACAAATCTTGGACAAGAAATAGACTTAATTGTTCAAGAACAACCAAGAGCTACAGGCACAGCAAATGAACATCAGCAAGGCCCAGACATGCCCAGATGAGGGGGAGGTGTGAAAGATGGATAATAATGTCTAACATTGGACCAAAAACAGCAAATGCTATAAAAACTAACCGACCTTGAAGGGCAATCAACGAGGAACAATACCCAAATCTTCAGTCTACTAAAACAATGCTCCCCAACCTTTTTATTACCGCGGACCGGTCGAGACTTGGCACTTTTTGATGTGGGGCGGGAGGGAGGTTGTTCTTTTTTCCTGTTTTTTTTCTTTTTTTCCCTTTACGACAATCTTACAACATCCTGCAGTGTGTGGTGGTGTGTTGAATATGCCCAATATAAAATCTGGCATATTCAACATTGTCTTGTCATGATTATTGCAGCCTGTGGGGGTTTCCCTGACTGGGAGCGAGCGGGCAGCCTGTTGAATGTGACAAGTAGCCAATCAGAAAGCGTGGTGATGTAAGAACAGAGCGAATCCCAAACTGTTGACATGGCGCAATTGAGAGTCCGGTGAACATCGGAGGTGACATGTGGAAATGTTTATTACTACATGTAAAAGACATTTTTATATATGTTTATTATATGTGGTTATGTTTATTCAGTTAAAAATGTTAACTATTGTGAAGGAGTTTTTCTTTATGTTTTATATGCATTAAACAGTGTTCCTTTATGTATCACATAAATGTAATGTTATTGTCACACAGTCAAGATGTTTTTCTGTGCAGCCAGAAAGGGTGTACAAACTAATGGAACAAGATGTGTCTGCTGAAGTTTCCCAGGTCTGCTGAACTTTCCCAGGCCGGTTATCTGGGAACTTGTTGTTTTTCCTGTGACCTTCCCTGCATGGAGATAGAGTGTTTAGTTTTCGCATCCCATAGAAATGATAGTGAATGAGCAAACAAAGTTGAACTGTTCTGTCTGTTTTTGCTCTCTCCTTTGTTTAGTCCTAGAAGATTAAGTCTTCACCTCTGTTAGCTGAGAGAGAGGTGAATAAAGTAACTATGTAACTCTGAGTTCGCTAGAACAGATTTATCCTCAGTCCATGTATTTACTGTTCGCCGGCGTATGCACATTCAAGATTGATTTTGCTCCTGGACTTTTGTCTGGATCTCAGGCTCTGAATTGTGCACTTCACATTATGAAAAATCATAACTCACCACCAAATTATAGTGCAGCAAATAGAGCGGCTGCTCCTTTTATCAAACGCCTTTTCTGGAATCGGGATGTTCGTGACTGGAATCGGTTCTTGTGGTGTGTTGCTCCTGCCGTGTGGCTGGAAACACGAACTGATCAAACCTGTTGGACTTTTATCGGCTCTGTGGTCACAGAGGTTTGGAAAATCACCAATAATCCTGCAATTGTGCCGTGTGAACTAGACCTAAAACTCACAAGTTCTTCTCCTCTCATCTCGAACATCAACAAGGCCCAGACATACCCAGATGAGGTGGAGGTGTGAAAGAAAGTTTACATATCCCTTCAAAATAAGATACAGATGAGCCACAAAAATGAACATTTTACTTACGTGAAAATTTTAACTCAAGATAACGACTAATGTCCGTGACTTTTGAGTGCAAAACACGGATTTCTCCTCTCAGTGCCTCAGATAAATGATCTGCCAGTGCGAATAAAGGAGTTTTTTATTTTTATTTTCAGTCGGCTGAACTGATCTTATGTCAGATACAAAACATTTTAAAAGGGAGATGTGAGGTTGTTTCTCCCATCTGGGAGAGATGAGAGACAATGACAACCGAAGTGTTGCTAATGCTCAGTCTGCTCGGTCTCTACATTGAGAAGCAGTTTGAAAGTTCATTCCCTCATTTACGAGCTGGTCATCATATCATGCAGAGCAGCTTGGACTGTGGTAATCACCTACTGGGATAAATCCATTCTCCTGTCTCCTCTCTCGGCCTTTTCCCCTTTGCAAAGAAACTTTCCAAAGAATCTGATCTGTTTCTTACTCATGTGGCAGTATGCCCTGTGGGCTTTGAACGCACCACACAAGTGCTGGCATTTAATTGGTTGTGGCGCTGCTTGTATATAAAGGGCCCTCCCTCACCTGTGTGAGGGAGGGCCTCACACAGGTGAGGAAACATCATGTGTTTCCGGTTCAGACCTCTGTTTGCTGTGCAGCGCCAGCCACATACTAATGTGCGCTTGAATGATGCACGCTGATCGCTCCTTCTTATGGTAAGATGCTTCTCACATACTTGCTGTTTGTTAGCCTAGCCTAGCTCAGCTTTAACTGTATACCTAGGCGGCCCGTGCAAGATGCCTGATTCTCCTCCCAGCCAGAGGCACTACACATAGAGCTTGTGGTAAGTGAAAAGCTCATTATCTGCATGTTTTTAGATTCGATGTTTGACATTTATGTTTGCTAGACGCTGCTGTTTGTCCTTGGCCGGCTGTTTGCCTGTCGCCCTGTGGTTCCTGGCTGGTGCTCCGCGGTTATTGTGGTTATTCGTCGTCGGTGGCCCACCTGTCGCCCTGGTTGCTGGCTTTCTGCCAGCCGTTCTGGTCGGCGTAAACCTGATTCCTGCCCCTAGTCCAGTGTGGCTGATTCCGACTGGCTGCTGACCGGCTTGGACGGACTCTGCTGGTGCCACTCTGGGTGGCATCTGCTGTGGCGTGGTAGGGTGACCAAACGTCCGTATTTCCCGGGACATGTCCGTATTTCACGTCCTGTCCCGGGCGTCCCGGGTTTTTTTTAGAAAGTGAGGAAATGTCCTGTTTTTTTAAATTGCCTTCATTGGACCATTACATTTACGGGCACTAGGACCCTGCGCACGGCGCTGCGTGTGACGTAATCCCTGAGCTGCATCAGTGCAGGCAGCCCTGTTTTTAATCAGAAGATAGATAGCTGGCTGCCAGTAAGCCAACAACATGCCAAAGCGCAAATCTATGTTTACCAACGATGCAGTTTCCTCGCTTTCAGAGTTATTGCTGTTGACTTTTACTGAAAAGTATTTTTAATAAACCAACTGTAACTATGTTATTGTAGGATTACGTAGGCCTATGTTAAGTCAGTGCATACCACAGACATCTCTAGTCATAGGAACAGAGATCCCCCCCCCCCACCACCACCCTCCCTGCTCCAAGGTGTCCTGGTTTTCCCAAATGACAATATGGTCACCCTATGGCGTGGCATCTCAGGACAGAGCCTTAATTGAACAATTGCTGCTTGATGGTTGTGGACTGAACAATAAATATGAAATGACTCATGTAATTTGAATATCTGTTTTATCTTGACAGGAAAGGCCAGTTAGTGGTGTTGGTGGGGGACTTTCCGGGTGGTGGTACTCTTTTGATTTGTTGCACAGTTTTCTTTGGTTTTGCTGTTTCTTGTTTGCTGTTTCTTTTTATTTAGGTCACTACCCTGAATTGCACTGCTATCCCTGACTTGAGCCAACACTGTTATTTAAATGTGTGAGTGGTTTTAACATAGTATATTTTATTGATTAGAATGAAATTGTGTAATAAATAAAATTGTTGAATTTGGTGAGATTGTCTCAAGCCTCATCTGTAGCGGGCCTGTGTGCCTTAAAGGTAACTTTTTGAGAAGAATTATTAGAATTTTATCTTAATTACAGTTCTTTTGAATCACACCGGTACCGCCACATTCATTTTGCTGCTTGTGGCTCAATGTTGGCGCGCAAGACGTAACTGAGAGAATCCGGTTAAAGGATTTTCAAAATAAGAGATCCTCCAGACTCAAATAATACATAAAATGGAAATATTTAATTATTTCCGGTGGTTGGGAACCAATGTACTAGAGGATGTGGAGGGGAGCGCCACAGCTAGATACCTGGAGTAACTTTTAAAAAAAGCACTCAAGCTTTCAGATGGGGCTAATCTCCAGATTTAACGTGCCACAAAGACCTCACTCAGAAACTAAAACTAAGAGCGGCAGCCAGATCAATCATGGTCAACTTCCTACAGTTAGAGACAAAACAAATAATCTCAAAGAAAGCCTGGCAGAAAAAGATTCGTGGAAAGAGCAAACAAATCTACTTTGATCACGATTAACCAACAGAAATTGTTCCGAAACAATTTCTGTTTCGGAACAATTTCCGAAACAGAAATTTCGGAAATTTCTGTTTCCGAAATTTCATATGTGAGTATTAAAAGAATAGGGTTGAAGGAGAAAGGAATACATTTTCAGACACCTCTTGCTGAAATCCGGATCCACTGGGATAACAAAACAAAAACATACAAAAGAGAAAGGACAGCAGTACAGGACATGAAGGAAAGGGGCTCCACTGCTCAGTCAGGAGGAGACACCGTGGCAGCAGAGGAGAGGCAGCGAGCGAAGAATGGAAACCAGACACGACACAGAGTCAGAGAAAAGCTACAAAACTGCAAGAAAAGAGGTATGAATAATGAACAAAACTGAACATTCACCAAAGACTAGTTATTAACACTGTATGATACTATGCCCACAGAATGGATAAAAAGACTGGAAGAAGAAGAGACTCACAGAGAGAATATATGAAATAATTCAGGCTTCTTTATTTTGTAATATTCAACTGAGAGGTGAAGATATTGAGTTTGGGCATGTCTAGATGGATTGATACCCCACAGGATGAGAGTAGTACCAGATCTAGGAAGGGGCCCTCAATAGACGTCAGGATTTCCTCTCCACCCACCAATTAGGAATGGGGAAGAGAGGTACCCCCTGTTCAGAACCCCATCAGAAATTTGTTTTTTGTTTGGTAAGCAAAAGTTCAGGCTTGAATCATTTTGAATTGCTTGTGAACATATTTTCAGGGAATGATAAATAAATCATAGTTATAAATCACAGAATCTTGTCACAGTCTGCGACATTCTTATAAGAGACTCATTCATCCAAATCAGAACCTGATAAATTAAACAAGTACGTCCTCAGGAATCTATACCATAGCTTATAGAAAGAGAAGTGCAAATGAGGATTTGTGACATTAAGCAAATCAAGCATAACAGAAAATATAAATGACCACACTGGTAAGTGTCAATGCAGAAAAAAACATTTTATTGGGAATTTCTATATAAAACATTGGAACAATTTGGATTCAGTAGTAAATCAATGCAATCAATGTATTGTTACAGTTGCAATGTAAAAATTGCAAAAAAAAAAATTCTCGCAGGGTTCTGGAGACAGGCCTTCTGCAGGTGTTGTGTTTTGCTCCGATTGCTTCTCTCCTGCTTTAAAGCTACCATGCATGCAATGCAGCACAGAGGAAGGCTTTTCCCTCTCCTTATTGAGGTTATTGATCAGTTGTTTGACAGTGACTGTGTGAAAAAGCCCAACCTCTTTGTTTGTAAACATAATAAAAGGCAACTGCCTTTAAAAAATAGAAAGAACAAAAGCAACAAATATGTTTATTTAGACTAGTTAATAATGAAGCCCCAGGGAGGAGTTCGATCCCCGCTCACAGCAGCTCAGCAGGGGAGAACAGGCAGGAGCTGCAGTGGTCCTGTAACTCCTAACCCCACCAGATCCAACTGATCACCATATGAAGCCCCCCTAGCAAAACACTAGTCTATGTTAAAAAAAAGTTACAAAAATTAGAAGTCAGAAGACTCCCAAATCTTAAAATTAGATGAACTTGAAACATATTCCATGATATAACCCTAATGGAGCAGCAAATCAGTCTCCACATGTGTATATTTTTCATCCTTGGACTATAGGAAAGCCAAAAAATTAGGAGTTTCTCCTGAAATCCTTATTAGCGCTCTTTCCTGCCATAAAATCACCCCCTGCAAGAGGTGAAGGAAAGTTCATGAGATGGGGATAAAGATTTGTCTTGTGGTCTGACAATAGAGATTACGCAGACTAATGGAGTAACCTTAAATATAAACTGTGAAAACTAAAATTGCAAAGGATCTAATTAACATTTTCCCCTAAGGAATAGAACTTGTTTTTTTTTTAAACCTTATGGTTGTGTTTGGAACCATAGGTTATAGGAAGTTGTAGAGATGTTATCATCACATAACGCAGGTTTTGATGCAGTTTTAGTTTCCTAAATTCAGGGAGCTGGACCTATTGAGAAACCTAAATGACCTTTCTTTGAAACAAAGGCCCCTCTTAAGGAGTTAAGAGGCAGAGCGGCCACAAAGTTGATTTGTTGGATTCTCCAAAAGACATTACAGGTCTTAATGTTTTATGTTTATGTGTTTGAGTAAGCAAATGATTTATGTGTAATGAAATAATATGGGAAGTTTTACATGTTTCACAACTGCAAAGAAAATAATTATGGTGTCATTTAAACTATAAAATGAGCTGCCATACAGCTAAGTGACGAAAACTATACAATAAGAAAAAAATATTTAAAACAACATAGAATTATGCAACATTGCCATTGAAATGAAGACTGTTTGCTTACTAACCTGTTCACATACAGAAATTCTTAAGTCAACAAAGAACTATCCAGAGAATACCTTAGTTAAACAACCAGTAAGATCCAGTTTGTTCTATGAAGGTAAATTGGACTGGGCTGTTAAATCACACTGACATTCACTATTTGATTGACATCAAATGTGATTTATCCTACATCCACTACAAGATCTGATAAAATAAAGTTGAGATAAAAGCAGAAGTAAAAACAAGCTGAAAAAAGAAATAAATGGACAGAAGTCTGAGGACTTCTACACAGATGAAAACTCAATTGCAGCGCCATCTGTACTTTTGCTCAAACAACAGCTATCCCTTTATTGCTCTTTAGGGGTCCCACATTTATGTTTGTTTAAAGCTGATAACACAATGGAGAGACATAGCCCACACTTAAAGCAGCAGAAATGGCATCTGACTTTCTGCCCTGACCCCAAAAGGCAGGCTGGATGTGCAGGCTAAGCACAGAGCTCTGGAGAACGTCATACAGAGTTCCTTTTGATGTAGAGCCAAAGGTTACACTTATCAATAAACCCATCCTTCCTAAAGGTTTTTTAAATGCTGCAGCAATTTTCTCTCATAGTAGTTGCCATGTTTCCACAGGTGGGATGGTCCACATAATTCAGCAGGAATTTTCAGCGTTTCATTTTAATGTGTATGCTAACAATTTTTGTAGTGCATGTACAATCTGTGCAAAACTTAATCCACAGGGAAATGTTCGACTGAAAAGGGGCCAATTTCCACAGCCACAATATCCATTTGAGACTATGCATATGAGACAATGGATTTCATTGAACTTTCTCAAAGTGGTCCATATAAATATTGCCTAGTGATGGTAGATGCTTTCTCTAAATGGGTTGAAATTGTCCCTGCAAAACATGCAGATGCACTAAAGCAATATGCAAAACTATTATTTCTAACCATGGCATTCCACAAAAAAATCTACAGTGACAATGGTCCACGTTTTGTAAACCAAGTTATTAAATTAATGGCAGACAGGTTACAGATAACATTTAAAAATCACTGTTCATATTATCCGCAAAGCGCTGGCTTGGTGGAACGTACAAATGGGACTATTAAATCTAGACTTAAAAAATGTTTGGAAGAAACCAAAAGGCCATGGCCAGAGTGTCTGGATTTAGTGAAAATGTACATGAGAATTGTGCCTACTGGGAATGGTTTAACTTCTTTTGAAATAGCACACGACAGAGCTTTTAAGCTTCCTTTAATTAAAGACACCACACCACCACCAGATGACAGTGAAAAAAACTTTAGCTGGTTATATGAAAGAAATGTTACAGTCTAAGGTAGTGTCAAATGCAAATTTCACTGCCAGAAGAACCTCTGTGTTCACAGGACCCCCAAGTGGTGGAACCAGGCGATTGGGGGTTAGAAGGAAGAGACAGAACTGGGCCAACCCACAGTGAGAGGCACTGTTCCAAGTGCTCTTTGACCACTCCCACCACAGAAAAGATTGCTGAAAGACCTAGCTGGATCAGTCACTGTAAGTTGCAGAGAGTGTTGGGCCCATAGATTTGTGTGATGGGGAAGTTTCTGGCTACAAAGGGAAATTACAGTATATAAGTAATTTATCTCAATGCCAGTGAAGAATTCAACAGATTCTCACTCTTTTAGACTGTGGGTTCTGACATCTCTGTAATCTGAGCAGTAATGGCGTGCTTATATGCAAGGTGGATACATTACTGCATTGTGACTGCAGCATGTCTACTGTTTTGGAGAGGGAGCAGTCTCAAGATAAGGAGAGAAGCAGAGACATCCTCCCCCAAGACTCATCTACATGACCACAGCACCAACTTGTGATGGCAACTGTTAAGCAGGACTGTATACAAAGGGAATGAGACCTGGAAACAAGCACACATCAAAATGACACCAGGCCCCTTTCACAGAGGGGACCTCTTTTGTGCTGTGGCTGCTGTATGTGAGTCCTGGTTTTGTTTTTTCAGTTCAACCTTGCTGATTCATCTGGGGAGAAGATTTGTCCACACCGCTGCTGTAAAGACTGACCAGATCACCTTCCAGGCCATCAGCATGACAACATATGGCAGAATTATGCAGATATGTTGGCCATAGAGAGGAACATGACCGACTACTACGTCTGCTCGGTGATGCCAAAGTCTACCAGGAGACCTACACTGTATGTCAGTCCCATGAATAGGTCCCAAGCCACCTGTTTCGCCTCCTGTGCATTACGTTTCATGCCTGCGGCTCCAGACAACACTTCAGCTGAAGATATCGTGATGAATGGGGTGTGCTCTGGCATAACACCTATCTTCACCTCCAGCAATGTTGTTGGATACCCATCAAGGAAGAGGGCTGTTTTGAAGCCAGGGACGAAGCATCCGGTTTGTATTCATTCTCCTCCAGGAAACTGGGCTGTTCGAGTAGGCCATAGGTCAGCAACCCGCAGTTCTGGAGCCGCATGCGACTCTTTAGCGCCGCCCTAACAGCTCTCTGGAGCTTTTTCAAAAATGTTTGAAAATGGAAAAAGTTGGGGGTGGGAAATATATTTTTTGTTTTAATATGGTTTCTGTAGGAGGACAAACATGACACACTCATTCTTAACGTTTTCCAATGCTAT